>BPLR01003562.1:0-68698 GCA_021605095.1 Caerostris extrusa | reverse complement strand
TATAGTGAATAATTATTTTCAATTACATTCAAAGAAAAGAATAATGTTTTTAATAATTAAATAAAAGGTATGTAAAAATTACAGAGCTTACATATTAGATCTAGTTTTAACAAAAAATGAAATAAGTCTACTACAGGTATGCATTTACAGATATTTTTTTTTTGAAAGCAATGGAAAAAGTTTATTTTAAAAAAAAATTTCAATTTTTTTTTTTTAATATTCATTCATAGATGACAAATTTACATTTATATATATAAATTTCAAATTCTTCTGAAGAAATTCACACTATTAATGAGTGATATTGCATAAAATGTAAAATAAAATAAATAAATGTCAATTTTTAAAGAATAAAAGTTTTTCTATACATTATATGTTTTTGATAATTAATATATAAATATTTGCATTATTTCAACTAATTTTAATTTATTCTTTGTGATGACATTTGATAATGAATTTCATAATTAAATAATAACATGTAATGTTACATTTTTGTAATGTATTTTTTTAAACATTACATGTTAAGTAAAAGGAATTTAACATTACTTTTAGAAATTTTAATCTTTTACCATCTCATTTTCTGTTGAAGCACTTAAGGCACCATCAAGTTTGTTATGGTTCTCATCTACAATTTGATTATTTAGCTCAGAAACGTCAGTTTCGATATGATTTTGATTATTTTCATCTTCGTGGATATCTTTAATCTCTTCATCATTTCTTTCATCAATGATTAGCATTCCCTCTTCATCCGTTTCAATAGGCTCCACACTTTCATTTTTTTCAGGGTTATTAACAATTATTTCCTCAGCTGCAACAGCTGGGGTTTCTAGAGGGGAAAAAATATTTCATAAATTCAATGAATTGAAAGAAATATTTATCTCATTAATAAAAAAAGTTAACAGTTATAGAGATTTAAAGTTAAAATATTTAATTTAGGAATCATATCATTAATCATATTAAATATTATAATTAAAAAATAATATGAATTTTACTCTCATCATAAAAAAATTACTTTCAGTTAAGTGAAAATTATTTATAATTGTTTAACTAGTCAAATAGTTTAAAACTATAAACTTTAAAGTGCAGGTGCGCAGTAGATCTACCTCCCGTGGTGCACCTAATAACACTTTTCAGTGGCTAAAAGATCTACAATTTGGCATTACGTTAGATTAATAAACTCTGTTTCAGCATGCTTTTGTTGTTTTCTCTGTTCTGTTCTTTTTATTTTTCGTTGCTTTTTTTTTTTTGTTGCTGTAACTGTTCATAATCTGCCATTGGAAATAAAAAAAACTTTAAAAGTGCTTAATGTGTTGAATTATTCATGAATAGGCAAGTATTTCATATAAGTACCAGTATTTTTTATGGACAAAAAATATAAGAGTTTAAATCGAATTATATTAAAAGTTTATTCATAATACAATATATATATATATATATTGTATTATGTAAAATTTATATATATATATATATATATATAAACCTAAAATTCATGGTACTGATGGAAACAAAAAATTTCTTTAGAAAATTAATGTTATGAATAAAATAACCATATGCAAATAAGATAAGTATTATTTAAAAATGGGATATATATATATATACCAATATTCAGATCAAATACACGAGTTTCAACAGGAGAATCAACTTCAAGACAAGGAACTATTTCTTCAGTTTTTGGACTAGGCTTTTCTTCTTTAACTTTTTTTATGATAGATTTTTTAATTGTTGGTTTAGGCAATTTCTTTTTCCTCAGTTGTATCTTTTTAGTACTCTGTAATTTGTTAGCTCTGTTATTTTTTACATGATTTTTTGCTTTTGGTTTGGAATGCACTGTAAAAAAAAAAAAAAAATAAATGAATAATCATCATATAATAATATAAATATTCCAAATACATGATTTAATGAAAATCTAATTTTTGTATAAATATAAGTGGTTGAATAATATAGTTATATAGTTTAATCTATAAAATATTTAAAAAAAAAAAAAAATCAAAGTTTAATTTTTCTATTTAAATAACTTAAACTAAAATTTGTTGATACAAGCTTTTTAAAAATATTAACAATTTTTATATCAAAAAAATATTAATAATATTTTATGCCTTATATTCACAAATATATATTAAAATTTTATATAAAAACAAATAATAAAGAAATTTTTTTTTCTAAATAATTTTTAAAAAATATTTTAATAAATTTAAACATGAAGTATAAAAAACATTGAAATATATATAAAAAAAAATTAATTATTTTAAAACTAAAAATGACTATTAAATTGATACAAGATATAAAATACAAATAATATTTATTTTTTGCAGTTAAAAACTTCATTGACTATTTTTGATTACCATAAAAAAAGCAATAAATTATTACAATTTTTAAGCGATTTAAAAAAATAGGATACAATTGATATTTTAATAAAAAAATATTGGTTATTTAAAGAGTACCATCTTCTTACTTATTGAACTTTTCAATAATTTTTAAATAAATCTCGAACAAGAGGAAGAAAAAAAAAAAAAAAAAAAAATGGACTACTAAAGCAGATAATTTTTAAAGTATCTAAAAATTAGTACTTTTAAAATATTAACATTTAAAATAATATTATTTCTTTATTTTTTACAAAAATCTTAACATACTAAAGCTCTGTTTAATCTTTAAAAAAAAAAAAAAAAGTTTATGCATTAAATGCAGATATTGTGAATTGAGGTATTGTATTCCTCGCAGATTACGAATAGAAGATACAGCGACGGATGGAAACCATACCACTCGATTGATTGAGTATCATTTGTTGGAAGTTGGTGATTAGTCAATCAAGGTGAATACAGCTAAAAGAAATATTTTCATGGATGATCCACTGATGAATGTACCCTACGCGGGAACTTGCACATTCCAAAATATGCATAGAATTGCTATTATTACGATAAGATATGATGCTTTTCTACGAGAATACGAATTCTTGCTACGAGAATATTGATGCTTTTCTATACTATCAATACAACAATATAATTTAACCGAATCGTCTCTGTGGACGCGATTATATCTCAGTAAACACATATTAAAAGGCAATAAATATTGCAATGGAGATTTACTGAATAATTTACTGGGCTGCGTAGTGAAAATTTTAACTAGTGGGCTTTTAAGCGCCATTATGGAGTAATAACGCATGATTATCTGTTGTTTTAGTAAAAAATAAGGGAATAATAAACTTTCCGAATAAAACGTTTTCGAATAAAACGTTTTATATCTCGAAGTAACACATATTAAAAGGCAATAAATATTGCAATGGAGATTTACTGAATAATTTACTGGGCTGCGTAGTGAAAATTTTAACTAGTGGGCTTTAAGCGCCATTATGGAGTAATAACGCATGATTATCTGCTGTTTTAGTAAAAATAAGGGAATAATAAACTTTCCGAATAAAACGTTTTCCGAATAAAACGTTTTATATCTCAAGTAACACATATTAAAAGGCAATAAATATTGCAATGGAGATTTACTGAATAATTTACTGGGCTGCGTAGTGAAAATTTTAACTAGTGGGCTTTTAAGCGCCATTATGGAGTAATAACGCATGATTATCTGCTGTTTTAGTAAAAATAAGGGAATAATAAACTTTCCGAATAAAACGTTTTCCAATAAAACGTTTTATATCTTATTTATTTTCAGCGATAACCAATAATAAAAGGCAATAAATATTGCATATGACGAGATTTTACTACAATATATATATATATGCGTATAAAAAACAAAATTTTAATCGTTTTTAGCTTTTAAATAAAATTAGCGCCAATGGTGCATAAATTCGCAAATTAATTGTTATTTTATAATTTTTTAAAAAATATTATAACCTTTATTTTTAACTTTTTACGTGATTCAAAATGTTTTTCTATCATTAGAATAAATTCAAATTTTTAGTATCTTAGATAATTTTCATTTTCAATCGATAACCAATAAAAGTAAGCCTTATTTGTTATAGAATTATTTCAAAGTTTAAATTATCGAATATTTTAATAACATTTTATCTATGCTCGACATATCGACGAAAATTTTTTTGAAATTATACATATATATATATTCATATACATAAAAAATAAGTTTATTTAATCGTTTTTTTTTTCTAATATTTAGAAAAACAACACAGAATAAAATCAAAATGTTTTCATGTTTCGGAGGCAAATATCCTTACAAATTAATTATTAAAGAAGATTTATTTTTAAAAATATTACTATGACCTTTCTTTACACAAGGTTGGGATAGAAATGGATTCAAATGTTTCTTCACATCATTATCGGTTGGGAAATTCAAATATGGCCTTCAGTAGTATCTTAGATAATTTTCAATGCTTTCTAATCTGGTTTATTTCAAACTAAAAATGATAAGCCTTATTTGTTACATTGAAATTATTTCAAAACAATAAATTATCGAATATTTTGCTTAATAACTTATTTTATCTATGCTCGTGGCACGTGCATGCGAAAAAGTTTGACTGAAATTGGCACTTGATTCAAGCCACATTCATCATACAGGCAATTGCAAGTAACATTTAAAGTTTATTTAATTTTTTTTTTTTCTAGGAAATATTTAGAAAAAACAACAGAATAAAATACTGAAACCAAAATGTTTTACCTGTTTCCGATGCCATATCAATATCCTTGCAAAACGAAGTGGTTAAAAGAAGATTTAGAAGTTCTCTAAAAAAAATCCCTACTTGGATGAGGGACCGCTCTCTACGAAGGTTGGGATAGAAATGGAAAGAGAGCAAGGGCAGGGGTCCATCACCATCATCGGTTGGGAAGGTCACTTCAAATATGACCTTCAAGTAGTATCTAAGATAATTTTCAATGCTTTTAGGCTGGTTTATATCAAAATAAAAATTACAAGCCTTATTTGTTACAGTTAAATTATTGCAAAACAATAAGTTAACAAATAACTTATTTTATCTTTTTGCTCGTGGCACGTGCATGCGAAAAAGTTTGCGTGGCATTTGATTTCAGCCACTTCGGCAAAGTAACATTTAAGTTTCTTTTTCGTGGAAATATTTAGAAAAGTGGTACAGAATAAAATATTGAAACAAAATGTTTACCTGTTGTCGAGGCCATATCAATATCCTTGCAAAACGAAGTGGTTAAAAAGAAGATTTAGAAGTTCACTCACTGAAAAACAACTCAACGAATTTACCGCTCTCGGACGAGATGACCACTCTACACGAAAACTCAGATACAAATGAAGAAGCGAGGGTCAGACAAACTTTCATCCGCATAATCCCCCTCCTAAGAACAGGGTAAGGTTATTCATGCATCGTCACGCCCACAAAAGGGGATTAACGGGTCAGATAAACTTTGGTGGTTTAAAAATTTTTGTAGAGTTCGGAGCATTCCACTTGAACGTCAAGGGGAGGGTTCAAATAATTTAACGATCAACAACTAGCTTGGGGGCCTGAATGGCCGAGTGGCTAGCGCTCTGGCGCCCGGTACCACAGGTTTGGATGTTTGTAGTGGTTCGAAATCCACTTTAAGCCGTAGGTCCCGATTTTATATGACTGTTGGGCGTAGAGCTGACCACCCTACCCCGTAAAAAAAAAAAACCATCACTCGTCTCGAAATCTACCATTAGGTAGGCGGCCTTGGCCCCACTCTGGGCTGTTGCGCCAATGATGATAACAACTAGCATATTAATTAAAAAACTAGTCGTCTAGTTTATAATTATTAATTAAAACTAGGGGTCCCTGTAAATCAGTCGTTTTAATTTAATTAAAACGACTGATTTACAGGGCGCCCCCTAAATTCACCAACTTCAACATTTATTCTTACAAAGTAACTTGCAGAATATGCCAAGTTATTTATATATAAGTAAAATATATATATATATATATATTTCTAATTATATTAATTAATATTATTAATATAATTTTCTTTTCTTTTTAAAAGAAAATTCTTAATAATTTAGAAATTGTTTAATTAGCCTTATTTAATGTATATAAAATCAATATAATTAAAATCTTCCATTTAATATAATTATAGTGGAACACAGAAAAAGAAAAATCATTTACTTTTTTTTAAAAAATAATTTTTTTGTAAAGTTAAAATTAAAACGCATTTTGAGTCTGATTAATTCAGAAGAAAATTAATTCGATAGTATTAAAAATTTAAAAACAATTATGAAATAGTATTTTAAAGGAATTTAGCGGAATTTCGAGCATATGAAAGAAAATTTCAAAAACAAGGTTAAAAAGACTTACACGAAATGAAAGCTATTTTAAAATATTTTTTTTCCTATGAATTAATGACAATTAATTATTTAATCATTGTCATAAAAAAATGTTTAACTGATAAATGAAATTCTTCACAGTTGTGCACGTGGTTTTTGTTTTATTAAAGTATAGTTCAAAACGCAATATTTTTCCTGTAAGATTGCACAATAACAAGTAATATAAAAACAAAAAATATTTAAATCAATTCCCACTTTTGTTTTACTATATTGCAGAAAGTCCTTTATAAATAATTTTCATCCATTTTTTAAGTTAGAAAAATTTCTCTCTCTCACTAATTAATTCACATGTTTCATTTCCATTTTGTTCCTTCCTTGATTCAGACTAGAACCCAGAATGAAAAAAGAATCCGAAAAATAAATTTTTTTCCAGCGATCTACACGCTTCGCAACTGACGGTATTTATTCCTAACTTTATATCCTGCTAACTATCTTTATACAAGAGAAAAATTTTTCTCCCATACGAAACTAAAATTAATTAATTAAATTTAATTACTGAATTAATATTTGAAAAAAAACTGTATCAACATCCAGTGTCATCCACCACAAGTTTAAAAAAAATGTATTTGAACTTGAATGGACGAATAAAAAGTATTTTATGAACGATTGAAAATTTGATCAAGATATATAAATATATATAGGGAGAGTGTGAACTAATAGTAGGAATTGCAAAATAAATAAATAAATAAAAATAAGATGGGAAAGTTTCTCTAGATGGCACGACCTTAACACTTAAGGTCGTTTGGATGGATATTTCTTTGTGGATACGGATGTTTTTGGATATTTCTTTTGCATTATAAATGAAATGATTTAAACAAATTAACCCTGTTTTAAATAACCTACAAAATTATGATTATGATATTTCTTCTAGCAAACATAGCTAAAGACCTCGCACTGTGCTAAATATTTTAAATTAATTTCTAATCCTGACGATTTTCTCCTCTCAATTGCGTTCACTTTTCTCCTAATTTGACCTTTGCTTATTCTGCTTTATTTTTGATTACATGCAACTGATTTCATCAACATTTACACTTCCTTTTTTTGTTATTTTTCATTTTATAATTTTATTAAATAAATAAATCTTTTTAAAAAAGGCATTTCATTATCTCTTTTTCAATTCCTTTTATTAGCTCACACTCTCCCTATATATATCTTGTTCACATTTTCAATCGTTCATAAAATACTTTTTATTCATCCACTCAAGTTCAAGTACATTTTTTTTTTTTTAACTTGCAGTGGATGACACTGAATGTTAATGCAGTTTTCAAATATTAATTCTGTAATTAAATTTAATTCATTAATTTTAGTTTTTTTTTTTAGATTTAAGTTGCCTATATCAACCAATAGATGGTGCCAGATAAACTTAAAAAAATGAAAATTATTTATAAAGCACTTTTCTGCAATATAGTGAAAAAAAAAGTAGGAATTGACTTTTAAAATTTTTTTTTATATATATCACTTGTTTCATATTAACTCAAAGGGCAGACAACCGCTATGTTACAACATCTATCAATGAAGGAGCTAGAAGTCACCATGCGACTAAGGATCTACAATAATAATAATTTAAACAAATTTAACTGTTACCAACTAATTAATTAATTAAATTAATATCCCTGCTTTTTACTCTGAGTTCACATAATTTGTAAATCTTTGTCGATATTCGAATTATTGATACTGTGAATTTAAAAGCATTTATATTTTAAAGTAATCCAATCCTTCAATTGAACCAAATGCTGAACTAACGTCGAATATTTACATAATTTCAAATAAATAATACGAATTAGTGTATAATGTTAAGGAATTAAATGAAATAAATGCTAGATATGTAAATAAAAAGTGCTATCAAATATATATCAAATCAAGTGTATAAGTCTGTGTCTCAAGTATCTAAATATCAAGTGTATATCAAATAAATGCTATCTTCGTATGATGTTGAAATGAAAAGAAATTTTTTTAAAGAATTAAATACTTAATATATATTAAGGTGCAAAATAATTTATTATTATTATGTTGTTAGTGTTATTAATGGGAAATATATATATATATTTTTTATAATTTAAATTAGAACAACTACAGAATTATTTTATTTTTATATTTTAATTTATTATAAAATGGCACACATATTCTGTCAGTTATACATTTCCCACTGAAATTGTTTGCTTTTGAATGTTCTAAATAAGCTAAAAAAAAAAATTAATACAAAAAGTAGATTTTTCTCTTAAAATTGAACAAATTTATCTTCCAAAGCAGTTTAAAAAATGTCTGAAGTTTTTCGGACAATTCTGAAGCAATGACAGAATAATCAATAAAATTTTAGTTAGATAAAACATAAAATAAAAGCTTTCATAAAATGTTTATAATTTTGCTTTAGGTAATTTTATCGAAACATATTAATACTCCATCCCCTTTTTTTTTTTTATTTGGAAGTACTTGTATGAAATTCAATACACAAAATTTAAATCTTTCTTGATAATAACTGGCTATTTTACCTCCATCGCCGATATTTTGGATAATTCATGCATCAATAATACAGTAAAAAATATGCTGACAGCGTCCGTTGCAGTCACTGTTTTCATATACGAGTAGATTTCACGCGATTATGATACTGTGTGTCACTATTTTAAACAGCTACAATTTTGTGCACACTTCAGGCTAATTAGACCGGGACCTACAGTTTAAAGTGGATTCACAATCACCAACAAACATCCATGCCACCGCCAGGATAAGAACCTGAAACCTGTGGTACCAACGGCAAATGTGATGCAGTTATCCTTAAGTCTTTCCGAAAGGCACACTTTTATACACAATGTACTGAATGTTTGTGGCATGCACATAAATAAGTACGCAAAAGTACATAACTTAATAAAAACCATACAATTTGTGTTGCTCTTTAAAATATATTCACATTCATTGATTCTGATAGATTAACAAATAAATTTGAAGAAAAAATCGAATAATGCCAACGAAAATAAAAGTGCTATTTCCGATAGTAAATGACCAGAAAAACTTTTTTAATTTTGCTATAATGCTGTAAGTAACAGTCTTATTTGCGATAATTCAATCTAAAAACTACTTCATGCCAAATTATTTCACAACGCAAAATAATAATCCGGCAATAAAAAAAATGGTTAAGAAATAATTACTGAAAATTATGTTATTTCATAAACCTCATTTAAACATATTCAGATAATTCATCGAATTATGATAAGTGTTTGTTTTTTTAAACATACCAAATTAAATTTTACTTATTCTCCATATTCGTCAAACTAACTAAAACTATAAACCTTGAGTTAGATTACAACAACAGAGCGTTCAGATATCGCTCGTATTAAAGACAAATTTTTTTATAATAATAAATTATAACATTTTCTAATTATTAAAAACATATAACCAGCAATGATTGTGGTTACAATAAGAAATTTTACAAATCCACTATCAAATAAAGTAAGAGGTTGGAAAAGGAAAAATTATAAAAAAAATGTTATTTTTAGAAGAAAACTCTTCGTAAAGAAAAAAATTCAATAAATCTTAAATAAAGCAATCAAAATTGAGTGTGATTTTGCAGAATGTAATCCACTAATTGCACTGCATTTTAAAACTGTTTAAAGAAATCATAGGGAATTTTTAAACATATTTAATTGAAAAAGAAGGAGAATTTTTTTTTTTTTTTTCCCTAAAAAAATGCTTAGAGATAAATTTTTGGGATTGGTAACATGCAATTTGCGGAATGGACAGCCTCAAAATTTTGGGAATTTCTGAAATTTCAAAAACAATCATTCCTATTTTATAACTTAATATTGATCATCATTTTTTAATTGTAAAAGAAAACTAAAAAAAAAAAAAAACGATGGATGGGATAATAATTGATAATTTTTGATATAGTCTAATCAAATAAAATACGAATGATTTTGCAATATATACAAATTGTAGTAAATTATAGTAAATATAGCCTTATTTATTGTTTTTTTTACAACTTTAAATGTGCCCTTAATAGAATAAAAAAGTAATTTGCTTCATTTAAAGCTACTTTTCTATTAGTAAAATCAACAGATTACGATTAAGTCAGGAATCTAAATCACCATGGCAACCATAAAAAAAACAACATCAATCCTAATCAAAAGCAAATAACTGCCAATAAATAAATTCAACTTCAAATCACTGCCATGCACACATCAAGTAAATCCTACCAAACCACATGCAAACAAACACAAAGAGACATTTCATTGCCACCCAAATTAATTAAACTTCATCAATTTAAAAAAAAAAAAAAAAAAAAAGAAAAAAGAAAACAAAAGAGAAATTACGAAAGAAAAAAAAAAAAATCGTCTGAGGAATCGGAATCAATCACCATGCCAACTTACCAACTGCCGCAAACAAAATTAATCGCACTACAACAGCCTTATTTATTACACTTACCATAAGATTGAGAAAGCAAGAAATCCAGCCAGTTTCGCGGGACGGTGTGGTTAGCGGCGGATCGCGCACTGACTCACTCACCTGGCTTTTTGTGGAGGCTTTGGTACAAAAGCGAAAAATAATAATAATAAAAAGAAAGAAGGGGAAAAAAAAAAAAAAAAAAACCCGAAAGAAAGGAAGGGCTGTCGCCATGGTTACCATCCAGTACACAGACGGACGTGCAGCTCAGATGCCGCAGATCAACGGATCAATGAGATGACTACCTGAGGGAGGGAGAGAGAGAGAGAATGTTATCCTAGCCCTCAGGTGACAGGCCCCGCAGAGACAATCAATAAGCTGGCCAGTGAGTGCACGACCGTTGAGTGAGTGACCACACGGGGGAAGGGGAGGGAAGAGATAAGGGGACATCTTGACTCGCAGAAGCCTTTCAAGGAATAGATCCTCCCCACAAACAGATATGCTACATCGTGGGAAGGTTTCCATTCAAATTATTTCACTTGAAGGACAAAAAGTCCAAAGGACAGTGTACAGTAATATCGCTGGATGCTTATGCAGCTTTTGGGATACTCATGTTATTTTAAGTTATACTTAAGTTTCTTAAAGCTAGATATATTCATAAATTGTGAAAAAAAAAAAAACGGAATCATTTTGGTATGTATGGATGTAAGGAAAGTAAATGGACGAGGAATTTTATATTATAATTTTTTTATTTGTTTAACGGAATTTGATCGCATTTTAGGAAAAAAAGTTGTTTCCACAACAATCGCAATGTTTAAGAATTAAGAACTAAAGCAATTTACTTTAAATTGGAATTTTGTTTCATAGAAATCATAGCACTGACTTTCTGATTGAATTAATAAACCCAAGATAAAAGTATTATTATTAAAAAGAGCATATGTTAATAAACTTGTTGCCAAAAGTTTACGTTAAAATGTGTGATAACTAACACCAGTATCTACAAATCTTATAACAACAAGAAAATATTATCCATTTCGAATATAAAATGTAGATTCATATTCAGATAAGTATATTCACAAACAAAAACAATCGCAAACATATGTTCGAGAATTAAGAACTAAAGCAATATACTTTTTAAAAAATTGGAATTCTATTTCATAAAGGTCACAGAACTGACATTTTAGGTTGAATTAATAAAACCCAAGATAAAAGTATTATTACTAAAAAGAGCATATGTTAATAAACTTGTTGCTAAAGGTTTACGTTAAAATGTGTATACTAACAACAGTATCCACAAATCTTAAAAGACAAAATTCACACGTAAAGATTAACCATTTCGAATATAAAATGTCAATTCATATTCAGTTAAGTATATTCAAAAACTAATATATCCCTTGCAATTTTTAAATATTTTTTTTACAATTAATATTCATCGAAATGTTTCAAACTCAGTAAATTTTAAATTACGATTAGATTATTAAATTTTTTTGTATTGGATACATCAGAAACTACGACAAAACTGAATAAAAAAAAACGAATAACTTTTTTGTTGTTGTTATTGGTAAAAACAGCCGTATTACGAATCATCAGAATCAAATACGAATTATTTTCATATTTCACTTTCGTTTTTTGACTTAACAAAAACAAAAAACCTTACAAATTTTTTATTACGAATCGACTAAGCAACCTGTCGTAAATCTTGAAACAGGATTTTTAATGATATGAGATTTAGAAAAGATTCACCATGAAAAATAAATAAATAACAAAATAGGTACATTAAGTTGCATAAAGTTTATGAAATGAGATAAAAAAAAGGTTTCACTTTAAATCCGCAAAATATCTATTAAAAAAAAAAAAAAATGGAAGATCGAACCGTATGGAACAACTGTTTCTAGAAATGGACGATACCGCCCTCTAGAGGGAAATGGAATGTTGCAGGCAATAATAGTCTCGAGTACATTTGAGGGACGTTTAATGAAAATAAGAGGGTGACGGAAGCATGGAAAGAAAAAAATATATATATTGTTCATTTATTTACCAGCTATTGTTTAAAAGATGCAAGTGTATGTATCTGCAGTTTATTCTGGATTAATAGTAAAATATTTATTATTTACTTCTTCATATTTTGTGAAATGGGGACACAAATTTGTTAAAAAACATATAATATAATCGGTTGGGATGATATACAAATCCCCCATAAAATTTAGAATTTTAATGTAACAACAAAACGCATACCAGCAACCTTAAAATTAAAAAGTATAGAATTGCAAACGATTTTTTTACTTGAAAATCTCGTTTTCACTTTGGAATAAAATTGTCTTTGCTTTCACCAGACGATTTTTAGAACAATTTTACATTATTTAATTAGATAATTATTAGTTCATGAAAGAAATTTTTAAAAATCCCAAAATTGAAACCCGTTTTCCGAAAACAATATCAATAATTTTATGGGTGAAAAAAATTATTGATAGCAATGCACCAATCAGAATCAATTTTAATGTTATACATAATTTTTATTTTCATATTATCTTTTGTTATATTCCTTTTATGTGTGTAATGCGAATGTCATTATGATTGATTTTAAAAAATAATTTCAAGCTTCAAGGGGTCTTAAATCTCTATTGCTTATGTTTTAAGACGACAGTAGATATATAAATATATAAAAGGACTCATTTTTTTTAACTATATTGTTTGCCTGTTCCTTTAAAGAAGGTAGATTTTCATAATTTCCATGATTATATTTAAAATTGAACTCAGATCCCATGTTTCAATTTTGCGTATTTTCAAGACATAAAAAAGCAATTGTTTGATTAATATTTTTTGCTGAAATTTCCTTGCATTCCAACGAATATAAATTTTACAATAGAAATTTTCTTTTACTTTCCCTTAAATTTTGGAAACCAATGTATGTAAATAGCAAAGAATTTTTACTAAAAAATGAAAATGTTCAAAACATCAAACTCGAAAAAAATAATGTTATTATTTGCAATTGTTTAATATGTGGATAGAAATAAGACGAACCAACCAACAAGTATTTAATTTTTGCCGAATAAAAATATTCCTGTATAAAAGGTCCTTAAATCGAATGACTTTGCTTTTAAAAACTGTTTTTCTCCCCAAAAAATAAAATATAATGTAAATCATGAGTGGTTTATTTTCTTCAGAAAAATACCGATGATTTATTAGCACATCTTGATATGAAAGAAATCGAAGGAGAAAAGAAATGTTTTTCTCAAATAAATAGGTTGTTTTGAAAAAAAAAATTAAGAGTTTAATATATTCATAAGGAATTTCCGATTTTGAACAAATCAAAACATTGTACTTAGAAATGTGACAACATTGAATATTGTTTTTGGAATACACTTTTCTATAGCATAAAAATAGATAATATTAATAATTTTAGAATTGATGATAATGTAGACTTCTGAAATATTTGTTTTTTACTGATTTAGTTAGGTATTTCTATTTTTTTTTAATAAGAAATATGTCACTCATCACAATTTGAAATGAATCCATATCTTTATTTTGACAGTCACTACATGCTTTAGACTGAATACAAAAAATAACTTTGAATGCCTATACATATCTTTAAACTTAGAACTTTCTGACAAGATCGTCTCTTAAAATGAGTAAATTAATAAGCCGTTCTTCACAGACGTACGTCATGCGACATGGTGTTTTAATTTAGTTTTTTTTTTCAGTCTTTTAAAAATTTATTATTTTCTATATTGGCTTTTCTAGTAAAATAATATATTATTATTATTTCAATATACACTGTCCTGATTGCGTTAAAAAAAAAAAAAATGAAATGATCATTCGGAATTATTATATTACAATCTTCAATGTCAATGTTACATTTTAAAATAAAAACCTATTAAAATGCATGATTATTTATTGAATTTTGCACAACATATATCTATTTGCAATAAATAAAATTATTTTCTTAATTACATCAAAATAAAAATAAAAAATTAATGCTAAATTTTTTTTTTTAAATATTTATTTTTAGAAATAAATATTTTAATAAAAACTTATTTACGTATATAAAATCACTTGTTTAAAACGAAATACTTTTTTTTTTTTTTGCTGTTGAAGGTAAAGAAAAAAAAGAAATCGGATATTTTGTTTCTATATATATATATATAAAAATTTTTTTTTGGCTTTTACTACTTATGCAAAGTGCGTACTTAATTGCAACTGCACGTTAAAAAATTCTTAAAAAGAATAACGAACCTTTTTCTAGTAGAATTCTAGTAATTTAAAAAAAAAATTAAAACGAACATTAAAAACTGTTGAAAATAAATATATAATCAAAAGCAGTAATTATTACAAGCAGTCCTTCAAAATATTCTAACACTTAAAAAAAATAAACCGAGCATTTTTTTTTTTTTATCGAAAACAAATAGATAATAAACAACAATTCGGATGAAAACGCTGCAGAATGAACGCGATATCATTTGGCCTAAATCATGTAATCATTCCAGAGCCAAGAAGATATCCAGCCAATTAACCAGCCAATGGGAATGAGTTGCTCTACCCGTTCAGTGTTTTGAGAGTTTTTCTCCCAACTAGAGCACAGTCGAGAAAGAAACACGGAAGTATCCTGCTTAATAATAAACATCCAACTTTCTCTCGGCTTCCAAAACTTTCGACATAAACTCCGATTTCAAACGATATTATTGCTCAATCACATTTTGGACACTTTTTCCTCCAAAAGGGATGACGCACTTCCCAAGTGAGAGAGAGAGAGAGAAGTTGAGGTGTGACGGGTCGGATAAGAAAAATGGCGTGTGCTCTGACATTTTCATTCCCCAAACGTTATTCTAGCCGATTAGTAATCGATATTCTTTACATTTCACAATCGGCTTCAGTAAATATCATAATGCATTTTACTTTTTTAAATTGTTTCTTGAGAAAAATTGGAATGAAGATAAAAAATTTTTAGAAAATATTAATCCATAAAAAGAATAAACAACTATTTTAGGTAATTCTGTTTCGTTCACAATTTTGTTTTAAAAGAAGCGGATTTATTTCATTAAAAAAGAATTAAGAATTTAACGATTTATAGTCGAGAAAAATTGGAATGAAAAAAAAAAAAAAATTTTTTTTCAGAAAATATTAATTCAAAAATAGAATAAACAACTATTTTTGCTAGTTCTGTTTCGTCACAATTTTGCTTTAAAAGAAGCGGATTTATTTCATTAAAAAAAGAATTAAGAATTTAATGATTTATAACAGTCAAGCTTTCAAGAATTTTAGTGGAAAAAAAATTGATTTCAATGATGAATTTTCTTATAGATACATCAATGAGCAACAAAATAAATGCAAAATATAAAAAGAATACCAATTACATAGATTTATGTCTGTGATAATCCATAAGAACAGTGGTCAACAACGAAATCTGGCACAATATTGGAAAAATAAATTAAATTGCCAGCTATAAGTAAAAGTTAAAATGTTCTAACAACTACTAAAACAAATACTTTTTTATTTATATGTAAAAGAAATGAATATCTAATATATATAAAATTCTCGTGTCACAGTGTTTGTTGCCAAACTCCTCCGAAACGGCTTGGCCGATTCTTATGAAACTTTTTGTGCATATTTGGTAGGTCTGCGAATCGGTCGTAATCTATTTTTAAACTCCTAAGTGATAAGGGTGGTCCCCCCCTAAATATTTTTTAAAATTTCTTTCGTAAAACAATGTAGTGTTTTTTTTTAATTTCTTAGTCGTGACATTATAGTACGCGTGTTTAAACAAAAAATTAAAGTCTTTAATCGGCTTCATTTTTTTTTTACTTTTATTTAATTAAGTGATCTTATATAAATCAACACGTATTGAGAACTCGCGCCAACAGCGGCCGTTGCTTTACCTGTATATATTATACGCAACGTCTTTGTGGGAATAGTTTTAATTTAAAAGAAAATATTTACGTGTTAAATAAATATACGTGTTTTATCATTGTTAAAGGTAAGTCAAATAATAAGAGAACGAATACTGTTATATTTGCACGTGTAGCGTGTTAATGTCTTAAGTTTTGTTAAGTTATATTCTTTGCACGTGTAGCATTAAATTATATTTACACGTGTAGCGTGTGTTAATGTTTAGTTAAGCAAAATTGGCAACTTTATTATTGTTCTAAGACAAATAAATATGGCCGTTATTGCGTTTTAACTTACAGGTGTAATTGTGTTGTAATTTACTTTATTGTAGCGAATCTGGGATTCCAGTAAAGTAAGTGTTATTTGCAATTCGAAAGCATAAGATTATCGAAAGCATAAACTTATAACGACAAACTATTTGGCGCCACTCTGTTACTCCTTTCAGGTGATTTCAGGCAAACACTTCCTGCCATTCCACGTTCAACGTACGCTGATGAGATCAACGCTTGCTTAAAATCATCGTCACTGTGGCGTAATGTTGAAAAATTGCAACTAAAAGTAAACATGCGCGTTCAAATGCTTCAAGATCCATCCGCTGAAACATTCTCAAAACAACTGTTAGATAATGGCGATGGAAAAATTGCTGTACATGAAAATACTGGATGCATAAAATTTCCGACAGATTTCTGCACAATCATCGACTCGCAAAATAATCTCATCGACCACATATTTTCCGATGTATGCACACAATTCAAAAATCTTGATTGGTTGGTAGAAATAGCAATTTTGGCAGCAAAACATGAGGACGTCAATGGTTTAAATTCCAAGATACAACAGTTGTTGCCAGGGAACTTGGTGTCATACAAATCTATCGATACAGTTTGCGATGCCAATGAAGCTGTAAATTATCCAATTGAGTTTTTGAATTCATTGGATTTGCCAGGCATGCCACCGTATCATTTTCAATTAAAGGTTGGATCTCCGGTTATTTTGATTTGTAATTTGAACCCACCATGGCTGTGCAATGGGACACGATTAGTCATTAAAAAATTAATGAAAAACGTTATCGAAGCCAGCATTTTGAATGGCAAGTACCGAGGCGAAAATATATTGCTGCCACGAATCCCTATGATACCCACAGATGTGCCAATTAAATTCAAACGTATTCAATTTCTAATTAGATTGGCATTCGCAATGACAATCAATAAGTCGCAAGGCCAAACGATGTCTGTTTGTGGCTTAGATTTGGGCACACCATGTTTTTCCCACGGACAACTATACGTGGCACGTTCGCGTGTCGGTAAACCATCCAGTTTGTTTGTATTGGCTAAAGACGGACGAACCAAATATATCGTACACTCCATTGCACTTAGAGATTGATGTTGATTATTTTTAATTGACATAATTAGTAGTAAATATGTAAATAACTATTTTTGATGCATATACAGCTATTATATAATGTAATTAAAGATATATTTATTAATTTAATAAAATATAAAGGATAAAATAAATAAATGGTTAGTGTATTATCATTTTATACGCCGTCATTGTCTGCAACATTCCATCCCTCTTCCAATCATAACCGCATTTCCACACACTTATAGTAAGTTATTTTTTTTTTTTTTTTTATTTAACTAAAAAAATATTTTATAGAAATAATGTATATGGCAAAACAACGTTTGCCGGGTCAACTAGTATAATGTATATAAGAGAGAGATTACTAGTTTTAGATTTTAGAAAATCAGATTTGCGTATTGAACCAATTAGAGATTTAAACAGGTTCATGGACTTGGTCTACATGTTTACTGTCCACCAAGTGGAATAAAAACATCAAACAAAAAAAATAAAATAAATAAGTAGCTTTCTGTTATAAAATAATAATTATTCTAGATAACTGTTCTTAGAATTGTTCGGTATTCATTTATTTCGATATAAGGAATATATTTATTTAAGTATTGATACGGCACGATACACATAACACAATGTGTCAACAAAATTTGTACATCTGATTGTTTTAAAAATAGAAAACTACCGTTTTTATTTCCTATTTAGAAAACTATTTGATCAAAGCATTTCGTAGTTAGCATAAGATTCAACTGGAATCCTTTACGTTGGTTTTTCGAACAATGTAAATAGCAGATTAGAACGCAAGATAAGCATGGAATGTTCGCAAAGAAAGCTACGATTTATCGGGAAAAATTCCATGGAAACGTTACTTAAATTTTCTTTTTCTAAGAAAAGAAATATAAAGCGGAACAAAATTATATTCTCCATTTTCTAAAATAATAATAAATAAAGATTATAAATATTGGTAATTTTCAATTTTTTTTTTTAATGTAAATTAAAAAATACTAAAAACTTTTAAAACTTGATTTCGTTCGAAAATAAATTAAAGCTTTCAAGAAAAAAAGTCATAATAATAATAATGAACATGCAATTGTATTTTCTTTTTAAATTCCTAATTAATTTAATAATCTTTGTTTTTTTAATTGGCTCTTTTTTCGATTATTTCAACGTTAATTATTCTTCAACTCAGACGTCTGTTAAGCCTACTTCTTAAAAACCACCGCGCTACTCTGCTACTCATGGAAATTTCCCAGTAACCCAAACGGAATTTCTAATGTGGCAGCAGTAACACAACAAACTAGCAGCGAGAAGATTCCATTCGCGAAGTACCTGAGGGTAGGAAAGTGAGAAGAGAGGAAACAGTGATGAGGTGACGGATCGATCACTCTAATAATCCGATGACCACTGAGAAAATCTGCATCGACGCCAGCGGGAGGCATGGAAACGGGCTTTTGGTGCCACAAATACACACAGAAACTTGAGTCGATCACTCGATATAATCACAACCACGTTTTCCCCCCCCTTTTGATTTACTGCAAGTTGGCATTTTCTTGATCTTCTACCGAGTCCCTTGGTGCCTCTTAAAATTATTCTAAGAATGTACAACATATCTAATCATTGGTCAACGAGCTAAAGGGAAAGTGGTCGGTATACTATTGGAATCTGACCTGGGGGTCATTTGAGAATGAAGAGTACAAATGGTGGCGTGCGATTCACAAGGACGAATGGATAAAAGGACAATAGGGGGGGAAGAGGACAGCAGCATATTTCCTGCATCTATAACTTCGATCAGAATTTAGTTTTCTTGGCATTCGAAGAAAAAGAAATATTGCTAATTTGATAATTATTAAGATCAAAAGTTTTAAACAAAACCCGCACAATTTACAATTTAAATTATTCACCACAAAGAAGCAAAAAAAAAAAAAAATAAAAAAAAAAAAAAAATAAATAAATAAATAAAAATAAATAAATAAAAAAAAATAATAAATAAATAAATAAAAATAAATGAACAAACATAAAAAAAAAAAAAAAAGTACAAAAATAAATAAAAATGTTGTAGCATAAGGATTTTCGAATTCTTTTTCGAGCAGTTATTTTAAATCATTAAGAAGGTAAAATTGTTATAATCATAGAAATGAGAAGTGAAAAATAAAAATCCGAAATGTAATTTGATAATCAAATAAAATAAAAACTTCACAATGATTTCATTATTTTCATATACTGTATTATTTTTATTTATGTATTTGACTTAAAAGATATATTTAACGAATGCATAAAAATTTCATTGATTTACATATATCTATATTCCTCTACTATACAGGGGATATGAAGTTCATCAATATAGAGAGCATAAATAAAAATACGAAATTGAAAAGTTCTTATGTTTTGCGTTCCCTTTTGACAAAAGCCGAAAGCCATGGATCTCTTCTCACCAAAATTGTTTAATGTACAAAGAATAAAATAACAAATAAATCAGTTATATAAAAAATAACATATAATAATTAAGATATATTAATAACATTACCGCATCTTTCTAGGCACTTTAAATTATACTAAAACGCATAGTAAAATATAGGAAGTTCTAAAGTTAGTTACCAACACCGTCGTTATTCTCCATCGAATAAAAACATTCAATATAAATATAAATAAAACGATAAAATATAAAAATACGACAAACAAAAAGATGCTTGTCATATTAAGCAACAAACCAAGCGATTTTTCTAGATCATGTGACAGAAAGCGATTTTTTTAAAAAAAAGCCATTTTCTAGTTTTCATATGATATGAAACTATTTGCAATTTTTATTGATTTATTTTAATCATATTCAAAGATAGCAAGATTACAATTTATTATATATACTTATTTAAAGAATTATATAACGCTCCACCAATACGGTGTTTAATAATTTTAAATTTCACGGCTCTCCTAATAACACTAGATTTAATTAAAGAGTTGTAAAAATAAAGATAACGACCAAGGATTATAACGGCTAATCCAAGGATAGTAAACTTTCTCCGGAATTTACAACACACATAAATGAAAATGATTTAAAGCACACATATTTTTTAATTATATAAAAAAGTAAAAGAATTTGATGCGAAATATAATTTTAATTTAATAGTTTTTAATATTCAATCTTTTTTTTTTTTTTTTTTTTTTTTGTAAATAGTCAAATGAAATTATTTATATTTATCGATTATTTTTTTTTATATTCATGTATAAATGTTAATTCAGAAATACGTAATAATCCAAAAGGCTTGGAAATTTTAATGTATTATCTGGCAACAATAGCATGTTCTTCTGTTGAACTTAATTTGAAAATGGAACATATTTTAGACAATAAATAACATATATAGAGAAAAAAAAAAAAAATGTGTTTTCGAAGGGGATATTTTTTTAATTTTTGTTCTAAAAAAGAAAAAAAGTTTAAGGATCACGCCATCTTTAAAATTTTCTATAAAGTCAGTATTAATTATTATAAAATAAAATAGTGAAGGAATTAAAGATATAACTTTTGCCCACTAATCAAGTTAATACAAAAAGAACTTTCGCAGTGGTGATTTGCTAATTTCATCTCGTTAAGTTTACTTTTGAGGAAAAGGAAAGGAAAAGATTACTTAGTACCTAAGAAAAAAAGTTTCATTTTCCTTAGAATTTATTTTTTTAAAATTATGCTTGTATATTACGAAGAAAGCATCTTTTATAATATATTTTTATACTAAATTTTTGCAGCAAATTTCTAATTTTCAAATATATTCAGTTTTATATATATTAAAACTGCAAATACTAAACAATTTTAACATTATAAATCGAAATATTTTTCAATATCTAATTTATGTAAACTGATAAAATATAAAATTGTATACTTTCTATACTTTTATTACAAAATAAAAAAAAATTCAAAATGTGTAAAAATGTTGTTTATCTGAAATGGTATTTGATAAAAAAATTAATCACAGCCAAACTCGGTACTAATATAAACATAAATATAATAACAAGTATGTTAAACATTGGGTTTCATATAATTTTTACAGATTTCAGATTGAATATTTAATCTGTATTCATTGTTGTTTCATACAGTGAAGCTTAAAATGGCTATTAAATTGAATTTTCACAGGTATGATAGCCCTAGAGATACCTAGATATGGAATAATCAATTATATTATCAAAACTATGGCATAATTTTGAAAAAATTTCTGAATTTTTAATTTTTACCCATAACGTTTCCTCGATAAAACTTGCTAAAATAAAATATGTTTCGTTAATTACTGAATGATATCTGTTAGTTTGCAAAAAAAATATTTCTTTCGGACATATTAAAAAAGGTATAACACTTATTTCTAATATTGTAATATTTACTCCAAAAACAAAACATGTTCTACCTTTTCATCAAAGACAAAATTTTAAATCGATTTTTCAAAATTGCTTCTTGATCATTTCATTTTGAAAAACAACATTTATTAATGTTGTTTTTAATAAACTTAGCATTATTATTTTTAAGAATATCCCGTTTTATTAAGATTAATAGATTTTGATTTTGCATATAACTTTTACCACTTTAGATGATAATTCAAGCTTTATGTTCTGAACTAGTATTAGTATTTGATTGATATAATTTTAATATACTAGTATCTGAATTTCAAACAGCCTGATCTTGTATACTTGACATATCGAACTCTTTTAACACCAAGGATCATATAAGTTTTTTTCATGTAAGAACGTGGACCGTATACAAAAGGCAGCGGGTCTTTTTTTTTTAATATATATATATATATATATATATATTACTATCATTGCACCAAACAAAACATGTAGAAAAAGAATCCAACCATGTTAGGAAAAAATTCGTCAGAAGTTTAAAAGCAGTTTTTTCAGTTTTTTTTTTATTTTTTTTTGAACTATTTTTGAATTTGACAAGGTGATTAATAAATTGGTTGCACTAGTTGAGGTATAGTTATTTTTAAAATTAATTGCATGCTGGACTGTTAATCTTGATCATTCCATAATTTAATTACTATATTTTTTTAATTGAAAATAGTTGCACACACGAACATGTGCAACCGATAAATAAATCTAATTTCGCAGAACAAATTGGGAAATCGGCCGACTGAAAATGATTACAGAAATTTGGTATTTCTCACATCCATGTATTTATCCATTTTTATTTATTTATTTTTTTTTTTTTTTATTGTTATTATTACTCAAATAAGGAAAGTTGGCTATCTTAATCGATGGATTAAGCTTATATCTATAATCCTATTCGATTATGGATGCAAATTGGTAAGACTTATAGATTTGAAATTAGGAACTGGCAGTTGATTTCTGTTGCCAGTTCCAGCGTGCTTGAACAAATTCTACTTCACGCGTATCCAGGCAACTAGAACAAACATGCAGAATGCCAAAGGCTTGGTGGGCAGCATGTTTGAGATGCCAGTCAGACACAGAAAGGACGATCAAAGGTTACAATGAGAGGAAGGCCATCAAGAACGACGTCTTTTAAAACCTAGGCGGTCAACAAAAATCAAACTGGAGTTTATTGTGTTATTTTGAGACTGCTAAAATCTTATTGTAATAGAATAATCAGAAAGGGGCTCCCATGCTAAATTCAGAATCAATGCGTATTTATTAGCATCACCCCAAAAAGGTTTGACAATACAACAAAGAAGCATTTACCTCTCCTCCTTTTCTTCCTATTGCCTGAGGGAAACTACTTTTTGGGTTTGTGTCCTGCCTTTTCAACTACCTCACCGTAAACTAGAGGAAGCATTTTGCACGTGTTTTTCGAAAGTTAATGGTTTGCTAATCATAGCTGAACGGAAAGGACAGTTTGGTTCATTTGGATGATTTTTGTAAATTGTGAGACACGCCGTATTTCCAACACGAATTATTAAATTACCACACGCCAAAATTAGCATTTAATTTCAAAATGATTAATAATTACTTTCTTTGTAGCAATAAAGTGTTTATGTTAAGAAACAACTATTGATTATTTCTTTAAAGCAATATTGCATATGTAAGGTTTAAAAGACTTTCTGAATTTTATATTTGATTTCATTTAATTTAAGTCACTTCAAATTGCTTCACTGATATAATATTTCAGTAATAGTCTTTATTAGTTTTAATACATAAAGAATTCTTGATTTTAAGCCATAAAACACCTAAGATAATGATATTTCAACAATAAATCTATATGAGAAATAATTTTCTATTTTAATCTCCATAAAGTAAAAATTCAGAATTTTTTTTTTTTTTTTTTTTTGAAGGATTTGAGTTCTTTTTGATATTATATTCTTACAATAGAGCTATCATTTATATGCTTGACTTGTAGCAAACAAATAGATCAAGTGCAAATAATAAAACTAATTTTTGTGCCAAATATTCTAAATAATAATAAGCACAAACAACAAAAACAAAAATCCTGTTTTTGTTTTTTAACAACAAAAACTTACTTTTCATATATTGCTAAGAAAATATGTTAAACAAAATAGTAATGTTGCAACGATATTTATTTTAACTGTGAAAACAGTTGAAAACATCGATCTACACGAGACAGGAATTCGTTGGTTAACATGTATTTTAATGTGTAAAATAATTTCTACAATTGAAAGAGAGAGAGAAAATCTTAATTCCGACTAAAAAATTAGAAACTAATTAAAAAAATGAATTATTATTATATTAAATCTGGTCTTCCTCTTCTAACTCTTGGTTTTTTTTTAAATTTTAATGATTATGAAAATGCAAATTAACATTAAATACATGTAAAAGCGATCCAGAAGTTACCATTAAAAGATATTTAAAAAAAGAAAGAAATTTTTTAACAGAAGCCTTTCAATATAAAAATTGAAATAATTTAAATGTTTTTTTTTTTTTTTTTTTTTTTTTTTTTTTTTTGAATTTTGGATTTACCCCTCTCCCTTAATATTACAAAAAATTAATTAAACAAACATAGAAGCTTTGCATAGGAAACACGCACAAACACAAAATAATTGTGGCAATAAACTGTACAAAAATCCTGTTTAAAAAAAAAAAAAAAAATCAAATGAAATTAGTTCTCGAAGAATGCGTTATAACGTGAATTACTATTGCGGAAAAACTGACTTCATCTATTTTCGCTCAAGATATTTCTTTTCCTTTCGAATGCTCACTTAGCCGAGCAAAGTAGCAGGGGAATGTTCCAGCAGCAGAATCAATATTTCTTCTTCAGGCAATCAGCATCCATTTCTAACAGTCCACTTGTTGCCATGACAACAATAAGGCAACATTGAAGCTTAAAACGGGAAAGTATTTATTGGCGTATTTATCGCCATTTTTTTCCCCCAGAGATTGGCGTTTTTATTTTCTCCAGAAAAATTTTTCACCCCAATTAAGTTTTGAGCAGGAAAAAAAAAAAAAAAAAAAAATCTAATCAACTAAACTTTAAAATTCTTGCATCTAACGGGCAATTTTGGCAATGGCAACTTAGTATGTTAAAACTTTAAAACAAGGAAAAGGACTTTAAGGGATATGATTTTTTTTTTTTTTTTTATTAAACTTGTAGTGAATGACACTTGATGCTAATACAGTTTTTCAAATATTAATTCATTAATTAATTTTAGTTTTATACGGGAGAAAAAAATCTCTCTTCTATAAGATATTTAGCAGGATATAAATTTAGGAATAAATACCGTCCGTGGTGAAGCGTGTAGATCACTGGAAAAAATTTCTTTTTCATTCTGGGTTCTAGTCTGAGTCAAGGAGGGAACAAAATGGAAAATGAAACATGTGAATAAATGAGTGAGAGAGATGGAAAGTGTGCATGTGAGAGAGAGAGAGAATTTTTCGAACTTAAAAACTGAATAAAAATTATTTATAAAGGACTTTCTGCAATAGAGTGAAAAATAAGTAGGGAATTGACTTAAATTTTTTTTTTTTTTTATTACTTGTTTTTACATATAATATAAAATGTGAAAGCAATTGTTTTAAATTTTTTTTTACGGGACATTTTTGATTTTTTTAAAAAATATCCTTAATTTACAATTGATTTTTTTTTTTTTTTTTTTTTTTTTTTACTTGAGTATAAAGCTACATTTTTTTTTCAATTGTAATGTTCTTCCAATATTCTTTGTCTTTCAGCGTCGGTGTCAACACATCAGACAGCAGGTGATTAAGTAACACCTGCCTCTTGGATGGTTCAGTTACACACTCTGCGTTTTAATTTATATTCAGACAGTAGATTAAAACAAGTTTAAAAATCCTGTTTGAATTTCTCCAAGTTGTTCTTTCAAGTTAGAATTTGTTATGAGATTTCTACTTCAAATGGAAACTCATCAGAAATTTTCTGTTATTTAGTTAAACTTATACTAAAGAATGCACTGATTGTAAATAAAAATTTGCATTAAAGTCACATAGGAATTTATTATGAACCAAATACTAAATAGTTTTAGTCAACTGTCGTTATTTATCAAACTAACTCGAAGCTAAAATAATAATTTAAATTTACTTTTTTTTTTGCTCTTAAATCTAATGATCATTTTTAATTAATTATTATCGTTAAAAATTCCAATTAAAATTCTGAATTTGAACGATTGCGTATTTTCCTTTTATTTGGAATTAATATTAGTAAAAAAAAAAAACGCCGAGGGCAACGTGAATTCTACTCGGTATTTATTTATTTAAATATTCTTATTTTATTTATTTTGCTTTTACTTAATATATATATATTCAGGAGAGAAAAAAAAATGGCATTTGAAAAGATTTTAAGAGTAAATATTTCAACAATTTTCAATTATATAAGCTTTTTTTTTTTAAACTTCTGATAGTCTCTTTTACGAATTCTCATTGCTTTTTTTTGTTTGTTTGTTTGTGCTATTGTTTTTCCGGATCCCCCTCCCCCGCAAAATCTTTAAAAATAATATCTTAACATAACAATATTTTAAGAAAAGAAAATATCACAGAGTATCTTTCAAAAAGGAACTAAAGTATATTTCAATCAACTTTCAATCTAAATTTTTACCATAAGCAGATAATTTTATTAAAAAAAAAAAAATCGAACAACGACGTCCCACTAAAGGATCTTTTTCTTAATCCTATAAATGCTAAAAGAATATATATAAATAGCGGCCAATCTTAAAACCTCTGTGATTGACACGTTTTAGATTAACCAATTTTGATTAAACTTTTTCTGAAGTCTTGAATCAATTATTCAAATTGTTGTTTTCGATTGACGGGCACTTTGTCCAAAGGTCATTCACAATGATTCAACGTTAACCAGAGTGAACCAAGATAGTTACAATGCACTCACATTGTACAACTACAATTTAGAGCAAGGCAAATGATGTATTTCGAACTTTTCTTTTTTTTATCTTTTGAAAGAAAAAAAAACAAGTTGGATTTAAAATTAATTTTATAATTCCCCTTTTTAATATTAATGCTATTAATTTTATATAATACTTTCATAAGCATGAATGTAAAAAAAAAAAAATTGTATTTTGATAGTGATTATTATAAAAATTGTTAATAATATAGTGATAACTCAACATGCATCCATTTTAGAATAAATTCGATATACGTCTTATTTAGATAAGAAAGATTATGTTTAGTATACGACTTTTGTTTGGAATAGTACTTGCGTGCGTCAAAATCGTTGTTAAATATATGTTTATCAAAAAATTTGTTTAGAAATATCTCTTCAATGAAAACTGTAATAGTATTTGTCTGGAATGACAAGATAATGCCAAATTTTCCAAACATACTAAGGTAAAACAAACTTCTTTAAACTGATTTTAAGTAAACATCAAATCTGGTGATTTTAGATTGGCTCAAATAGGAAAAAAGAAATTAAATTTGCTAAATATTCATTTCATTTTTTGCATTTATATATTTTAGTATCGAACGGTGTTTTAAATTATTTTTATACAACCCTATCAATATAAACTTATCATTAAATTGCCGTTGTCTATCATTTTAATTAAAATAAATCTAATAAAAAATAATACGTCTAACAATTACTTAGCACAAAATATCCTAATAAAAGTACATTTATTTATCATTCAGTATATTTTATTTTATATAATACCGTAGCTAAATAAACATGGTATTATGTAAAATAAAAATATAATTACGAATTATAACCTCAAAAATTGAAGAGAAGGTCTCAAAAATTTACCAAGATGCCTTAAAAAGAAAGAAATTGTAAGATTAACTCATTACCTTTTTCAAATAAGTAAAAAATTCGTTGTTTTGAATGCACAAAATTTTTTAGTCGCATTTAGTAAGTAACAAACGATTATCTTCATAAATTTTTAACGGCCACATATGTAGATATATATATATATATATATATATATATATATATATCCCTATTATATATATATATATATTCCCTCGCTAAATATTGCTGACAAATAATTAAATAATTTTTCATTCAACATTTTAAAATAATCATCAATAACCTATTTAGAGAAGAATGACTTTCTTTTCTTACAACGCAAATAAAGAAAAGAATTCAATATCAAAATTACTCAACTAACAGTTTCCAATTCAGATAAGAAACAGGAGGGGAAGGGAGAAAAACGATAGGAGATAATTTTCAAGTAAACAATTCAATACTGTGACACTATGTTGAGGACTAATAGTTAACACGTACTTCTCAATTTTTATTGATATTACATTAAAATATCTATATAAATTATCTATTTTTCCGATAGGTTTTCTATTCCATATGAAAAATTTGTACAAAATAATTATCGTTTGGTTTTCTAATCCATATGAAAAAGAGCCAAAAGAATTTGTACAAAATAATTGTCGTTTGTAACATTTTGATTCGTTGTAATATTTTGATTCCAATTCCATTCCATATTTTGATTAAATTTGCCCAATCTATTTTCACCCTCTTCAAACAAATAGTTTTATCTTAACAAGCCAACGAAAATTCATATCACTTAATTCAATCTCATCTCACCCAAAGTCGCCAACACACACGCACCAAAAAAAAAAAAAAAAAGGCAACGGATGGCAACCCTGCATGTGTGCGAGTGGGCAAGATTTCTCCAAACCACCCTCCAAACACGACGTTCGTGAGCGTGTGGATTTATCCCGTTACGTGACAACGTAGCTGTCAGGTGAAAAATTCCGAGATTTTTCCTACCTGCAGTTCCACTCTAAGTCTGCACCGCAAGACACTGCTTCTTCATTTCCTCCCTTTTGCTTTCTCCCCACCCCCCCCTCTCCCACCATTTCCTGTAACTCGTCGTTTCTTCCCGATGGAAGGAAGAGGAGGGGTAAAAAGAATAGAATGAAAAGACCAGATCCGAAATTGTATTCGCGTTGAGAGAGAAATCGCCACACACAGAAAAAATTAAAGGAGACTTGCATTTGATGTGGACATTATTTATTTCGGTTTTGTCTTCTCGCTAAGGGATCATGCACAAATAACAATAAAGTACGTTTTAGGGGCAAACGGTGAAAGAATATTTTCTAGGATAGGAAAAAACTCGGATAGGAAATAAAATACAATTATATAATTATAATTTTAAATATCTAAGAAAAAAAAATGTAACAGATATTTAGATTTATTAAAAGAACACTCGAACAATAGTCTAAAAACGTATTTCAATTACGTTTACCAATTTTATAATTTAAATCATACTTGTATATTAGATATACATGGAAATTTTTAAATTCTTACAAAAATTATTCTACAGAAAGTGGCTTGATTCTTAATCAACTTGGAGATATAAAATTCAAAAGATAATAATAATCTCTAGTTTCAGAAACGAAAAGAACATTTAGTTTGAAAACATTAAAAATAACTTTAAAATTAATAAAATTCCAATATATATGAATCAATGCATCGCATCATTTTATATAATTTTTTAGAACAAAATTCAGTGAAAATGTGCAATACTTGATGAAAGGATGAATGGTATATGTAGAAATTTTTCGTATAAGAACAATTTAATCCAAAAAAGGTCTTTGAATGGCTTATTGAATAATTTTTAGTATTTGAATGGATAACCACGAACTTTAAAAACACTTAATTGTTTGGGTATAGATTTGAATATTTTTTTTTTAGTATTTTCAGGTCATATTTTTGCACCATTCTTTTTTGTGCTACATATAATAGCTACTGCTTTAAGAAATTTAATTTACTTTCAGTTTCTTGTCCCAATATGGCGACGATCGAAAATTTCAAGACAATATGCTTAGGTTAGGATCATTCTCCTGATCCTACTGTCGACTGCGATTTTTGGCGAAAGATTAAAAAAAAAAAAATTGTTTAGAATATCAATACATTTATAATGATTCCAGAAGACGATATGGTCTTCCTACCGCACTATAACTTTATCTATTTTGGGATTTCTTTTTTTTTTCCTTCCACATCCGAATAATTATTTGAGATCACAATTCTGAATAAATTAAATTTACTTTCGTCAGCAAATGTTGTACCGTTCTAACATTTTGAAGTATGTTACTCCATGTTTTAGGCAAATGAAATTCTGAAGTTTTCGATTCTTTCATTAACGAAAAGTTTCTTCCTTGACATTCGACCATAATATCCCGCTGATCGAATTATACTTTAAATTGTTTCTGGTCTTACACATATTCCATAATACTCTTGCAATTCTGCTGTTAGTCTTGTAGCCGATATCTTTGGTTTTAAATACTAGATTTTCTAGATTAGGTTTTGAATTCTAGAGTTTCTAGATTAGGTTTTGAATTCTAGATTATCTTTTAATTTTCAGGTGATTTTTAGTTTCAGCTAACAAGAGAATTTTGTTGGTCTACCAGAATTTGATTAACTGTTTATTGCATGATGTTTTTAATAGCGTTTTTAATGAGAGAAAAACAATTGAATTTCTTAGACTAACTATTGCAAATTTTTAAAAAAGTATAACCGTTTAACAAATAATAACTTTAATAACAAATTTGCGAATTTCTAAAAAAAGTATGTTTGTTTTATATAGTAATGGTTATTGTATAATTAAATACACGTTAATAAATAATAGTTATTGATGACAGTGACTACACAAGAAAAAAAAAAACAATATTCTAAACCAGAGGATTTAAACTTAGTGTGAAAAACATTTCAAAATTATTATCGACAATTAACGTGAAACAGATACATTTTTTTTTTTTTTTTTATGAGTGTCTAAATCGTACTCGAAAATTTTTTGCGAGATTTATGTTGACATAAAATAATAATTTTTAGTTATTTTACAATGCGAAAAGTTTTTAATTAAATAAGCCATGCTGTAGTACTTGGAATAAACTGAGGTTCTTTTCATGTTTCAATCGTATGAAATTTTTTTAATTATTTCTACTTTTTTCTTGAATTATAATGAGAATCACATCTATTGCAGTCATTAGAAAATCGGAATGAATAAAAACGAATTCTAATATTTGACTTCGTAATTTTTTTATTATTTGTTACGAATTTTATTATTTTCTTATTTCCTCGTTCGGAACATTTTGTTCTGATTCCAAACAAGATATTTCATACCTAGCAGAACAATATCAAACGTGTTTACTAGAATAATAAAAATTTGCAGCCACATTTTAGTTTTAACATCATTTATTCTTATTTTATTTAAAACTATTGAAAACAGAAAAAAAAATAATAATAATGCAAGTTCATTTTTTTTACCTTGTAAAAACAACGGGGAAAATATTTTCTAAAAAAATTTGAAACGGATTCCAAAAATATTAAAGCCATCTTCAAAGAAAGCAAAACAAATTAGCAAATTATCCGAACCAAAAATAAAATTGCAATTCATGAAATTGAATAATATCATCAGTATTTTTTTTCTATATTAATAACTATCAGCAAAGACGATATTAACTGCTGCTTAACCGTTTTTATTAATTTAAAAACGGTACTTCTAAAAAAAAAAAAGAAGTTTTTTTTAGAAGTACCGTTTTTAAATTAATATCTAATAGATTACACAAAGAAACATTTATAATTTCAGAATAAAATTTTATGGAAATTCGCAACTACATCCTGCTTGATTGGCAACGATCCAAAATCAATTCATCTAACAGAAACAAATGGATAAAGATGGAATGCATCTCAAAAAGTCTTTAAAAACTTTCTATCTTTGTGTGGCAAAAACTAAAAACAAGAAAGCTTCTAAATCAAAACATTATTTCTTACAAGCACATGTAAAAATACTTTCTCAAATATGAATTCAATGAAAGTTATAGATCTAATTTATTGATTTGACCAAATTCAGTATACATTAACACCAATACATATAATTTCCATTTGAAATTTTTTTCCTAAACGAAATTTTATTTTTATAGACAATTTAAGAAAATTTTATATTACTATTTGTATTAAAATAAAAGTGACAATAATAATTTGATAGAAATTCATGATAAATCCTCACCGAAAATTTTTAATTAGCAGGTGAAGTTAATTTTTGAGTTGAAGTTCCTAAAATTTACCACTAAAAAAAAAGTGTTACTAAAAATCAAAAGTTCTATAAAAGTTCTAACTATCATTTTAAAAATATAATATGTATTTTTTACACATGAAAATTTAAAACAATTTTCACTTTTTGGAAAATTAAATCACATCCACCTCTTCCTTTTCTGACCTAATGTTTTTAATTATATGCAGTTTCAGATTGGTTTCTAAAAATATGACTTCAATAAAAATTATTTTACATATTTTGATGAATAATACCTTTGATACCAATGAAATCAAATTAAACTTCATTTAACTAAATAATTGAATCAGATTGAATATGAGAAATTGAAATTCTTTTTCTAAAGATTTTCTCAAATGAATACTAATTTAACATTATTTATAAACTTTAAAAAGGAGAATATTACAAATATTTATATATATTATATAGAATAACAATTTACATCCAACAAAAAATTTATAATAATAAAAAAAAAAAAAAAAAAAATTCCAAGTAAAAGAATTCCCTAAATATTCCACCTTTATTCTAACTGAAGCATCCCTTTGAAGAAAAATATTTTATTTTTTCTTCCTTTCGAAAAATTTTTTTTTTTTTTAAACAACTTTTTAAAATTAATGCTTTGTGTTGAAGAATTTAAATTTAACATCTTAAAATTTCAGGATTTAATTAATTATTTCAATTTTTATATCAACTTTATATGCTTTCCTCTACAATATAAAATTTGTTACATGTGCATTTCTTTGGTATACATTTTTTTTTTTTTTTTTTTTTTGATAAAAAATATACTGAAAATAAGTGAAGAAAATTATTTTAATTCTTATATAAGAATTGAATAATACATATATTATATAATCCAGTCAATCATCAGTGTTTAATGCTCATGATGCTGCATGTAAAGTTATCCAAATGAAAGGGATTAGATATTGAGACCATGCTCTATCAAGTAGCACGACATATCATTGCAACAAGGGAAATAGGATTTAAACTTCCAGCAACAAGCAAAAGGTGATGGGTCACATGGTTAGGTAAAGCAATAACTAAATAAGAATGGTTAACTAGATAAGAATGACTAATGGTTTAGAATAAGTGGTAACTAGCACATATTAAAGAGATTGCACACAGGTGAAACATTAAGAAATGTTTGCCAGCGAAAAGCGATTGATGGCTGAGGTAAGCAATTCCAACTTATTCATACATTATAAAGTACAGTAATGCATGAAAATGAATTATGAGTGATTTAATAAAAGTGATAGAATGAATGTATTGGAACACAAAGTTCATCACAGATTGTTTTTCAATTAAATCATGAGCCATTTTAAAAGGCTATGGTAACTGTGATTCGTTACCTACTCATACCCACCTGTGGAATGTAATAGAGTTACAAAGGCTGACAAAAGTCACCCAACGTGCTTTACTTTACGTAAAGGTTGAACTTGCATGCAATGTCTTCCAACAGAAAGACTTGGAACAATGATGATGAGATCAACAACACAACCAATGAGTTTACAAGAACTAGACCACTTTCATTGTGATTTGATATCACTAGCAATAGGCTGATGCAATTGAAAGCATGCCTTAATGTTTCAAGGCCCTTTTATGCTGCAAAGAAGGACTTACATTTATCAGATAGATCTCTTTATTGTTTTGATTGAATGACAGTAAGCAAAGAAAGAAAGAAAGAAAGAAGAAGGGAGGGGGAGGGATGGAGTAATAAGATTTAGAAGCCCATTGATAAAGAGCTTGTATTTATTGGTATTACAAGTGAGGAAAAGTAGTTGAAATGTTAAGATTTTTTTTTGTTTTTGTGTGTGACTATGAGTTCATCAAAATTAAGATGGAGAATACCTCTAAAACAAATTTTAAGGGACAATATGTTTATGTTATAATCTGCTATACGACTCATTTGGTAAATTTAAAGTTATAAATACACTCACTTTTTCTTCGAATATTATATTCTTTTCTAATATAATCATTTTTAAAAATGCTCATTATATTACAGTCAGCTTTTAAGATGTATGCATTAGTTCATTTTTTTTTATTTTCTTTTTTTATATGTGCTTTTTTTTTTTAAAATTCTTATCTGTATTAACTTTATTTATAGTTTTTACAATGTGTGTATATACACAGTTATTCAATACAATAAAATATATTATAAATTTATATTTAAAAAAATCTAAAAGTATTGTATTAGGAAAAGGGAGAGTGACTATCAATAGCAAATAAAATTCTTTACATTTCTACTTAGCCACCCCAAAATAATATGTATGTTTAAATTTTGTTGAATCCATGAAATAAAAAGGTTTTTTAAATAATTCAGGAGGAGGGATTGGAAAAAATATTTTCAAAATAAAGACTTTGGAATTATAGATTAAAACTACAATTTTTCTTGTTTGAGCATATACTTTTGTTTCAGATGATGTGATGTAGATGACCAAATCATCATCTACATCACTTAAATAAATTACATCATCATCTACATCATCAAAGTGATGTAAATGATGATATAATTTAGATAAAATCTCAAATTAAAGTATGAGCTATATTTTCAAGTAAGAAATACTGAATTTTGCAGTAACCCTATGTTTAATTAACTTAATTTTATGAGTAGAAATCTTTCAATTTTTATTTTATTCTCAGTACAAAAAAAAAAAAAAAAAAATGATAAAGCAATTATTTCATTAATATAGATGTTTAAAACATCACAGGTAAAATAATTATGTCCAGTTCTTCAATATTAATTTCTTATAACAATTAACTAATCTTAATGGCCATATAAGGTATTCTGTTTCAATACAAGTACTTGAATAGCTACAAAGAATACATAATTTATCTGCAACTGATGAATTCAATTTAACTTTTATTCTATGTTATAGAATTTAAATAGCAAAATGCATGTGATAAAAAATTTAACTTAGTATGCAAATAATTTTAATACTTAATGTTATATAATTTGTAAATAAAATTATTGATTAACTAACTCCCTGGCACTACAGTCCATGTTGGACCATAGCTGTCCACCTACTGGCAGAAATTGGAGATGCTTTCGTCTTACATTGTAGGATTGTCAGCCCAACTCTCTCTAGTTGTATTAGACTGGGACCTACAGTTTAAAGTGGATTCCAAACCACTACAAACATTCAAGGCAATACCAGGACTCGAACCATAATATGTGGCACCGAGAGCCAGAGTGCTAGTCACTTGGTCATCAGGCCCCAAAATTATTGATTATAAAATTGAAAATTAACTCGAGTATAATTGTTATCAATTATAAAATGGAAAATTATAATATATCATCAAATAATGACAGCAACAAATATAGACAAAATAAGCATCAAGACATCTCTATCAGTATAGATGAATCAAAAACAAGTAATTTAAATATTGCGAATTCATGTAATCAGACTATTTCGTTATTACAGAGAGAATATTTTAGAAACTAATAAAACTGATTTCAGCTTGTACTTTTCCTCGTTATACTTTTATTTAAGTCATTAATTTTTTTAACATATGGTAACCCATTTTAGCAATTTAAATCGAACAAAAATTTTTTTTTTTTTTAGAAATACATATTTTATTGGTAGGATTTATGATTATCTAATATAAAGACATAACAACAGTAGATAATATTTAATACATAAACATTCAAAATTCCAAAATAGCATTACACACTAAAATAGCTAGAATTTAACTGACAAACAATCTCAAAATTAACATAGTTGCTTTATCAACTAATATGAACTCAATTAGTTGCATACTAATATCTATACATTATTATTTGAAAAAAAGTTAAGAATTCTGATATACTTTTTGTGTATTTAATAATTTTCTATTATTAACAGTAAACTTTTTTTTTAATTTGCATAAACATTATATAATTTAGTTTTCTTAAAGATATAAATCTATTGTACAGTAATATAAAAAAAAAAAAGATAACTATATTTACAAAAAACTAAATGAGGCATTTTTTTCCTTACAACATTCAAACTAAGATTTTAGACACATATTTCAACATTAACATTTAACATAAAAATAATTTGTATCTCATATTTGTAAATTTTAAAAGAATTACTTTCTTTAAATAAAAAAAAAGGTACTGGAAAAAAATATTAGAAACTGTTAAATATTATATATTTCTATAATTAAATTCAAAATCGCAGAAAAACTACTTTTAAATACGAATAACTACGTGGTTCAATGCAGAATTCTCTTAACAGGTGGTTAACACTAAACCCATGAATGTGTTTGGAAAAATGGATTCATTTTGATTCCAAACATACAGTAACGCTGTAAACATTAAATAATATATATCTATAAATATATAGATTTATATTTTTCACTTAATATTCTTAACGACCAGCGAAATCTAATCTGACAAGGATGGTTAAGCAATTCACACGCATTCCTGTGTACAACAACGATCGTAATTTAAAGCAATCGTAATTTAACGTTATTTAACTTGAATAAAGTTATTTTTACATTACTTATTAGTTACATCACTTGAGAAGAACAATAACTAAACAGCAAACGAAATGAAAACATCCCCCTGCCCTTTTTTTTTTTTTTTTTTTTATCTAAATGTCTCGCATCAGTAACATCGGATAGCAGGGAGGTTTCGCAACACTTGATCCTACTTTACTTCTTTAAATTTTAAAGATAAGTGAACTTCTTTTACTATTTGAACACATACAAAATTTCCTAGAGAATATACAAGTTAAAATGAATTATAAAAAATAAAGATTATAATTGAATTACGTACTAGTCTCCTTGTATTTATTGAGTCTTCTCCGTCGTCTCGTCATCGTGATGTATAAGAGGGAAATGGATGGTGTTCACGAGTAGATAGGGAAGAGGATCAACGCATGCGTAGTGTCGAAACACTATCTAACAGGTGTTGCAGGTTGTCTTTTGGATTGCCAGATTCGACAGTTCATTTTAACATTAATATACCTGTTTGGGACTTTATTCACCTGTATACATATAAAGTATGCCATGAATTGTTAATTTTTACACTAAAGACTTAAACATTCCTATAAATAATAGCTTACTTTGAAATATGATTTAGATTTTTTTAAAAATTAAAATAAAAGTGTTATTTGACTTACAAATGAGATATACATATTTATAATGATAAAAAGTGATTTCTAATTAATAATGAAGCAAAGTATTATTTTTTTTATGCTTAGTAAAACAATACTCTTATGTTATTGTGCTTTGGATGATTTTCTTTCATTAAATCTAGACTATCCATCAGGACTTCCTACAATATTAATAGAATTTGGAAACACTATCATTTTCTATAACATCAATCAAGTTCTTTGTACTAAAACTTTCGTTTCTTCTCTCAAATAAATATATTAATAATTTTTATCCTCATTTATTATTATGTTTTCTAGAGAGTTAAAGAAAGAGAAATTTATACAGAATATCATTATTTACAAGTCTTCGATTTAATTGGTCGTTGATATCACGTGTAACTGTAGTCTAATTTTCGTCTCTTGGGAACATCTTAATTTTTTACTGTTTATCTTGGTTTCACTTTCATATAAAAAAAATAAATGGATTTATAGCCTTTGGTTAGCGATTTAGAAATTTATGAAAAAAATAAGTTGTTTTGAATTTTTCAAATCTTGAATTACCGGAAAATATCAAATTCTTTAATATTTATATTTTGATTTTTTAAGAAATCTTATTATAATATTATTTAATTTTGGACGTTAAAGAAATCACAATTGTAATCAGATGATCATGTATTAAATGCTTATTAGGAATTACATCTATTTAGTACAAATTTTAATTTAGCTTGATTTTTATCATTTGCTCACTTGTTAATTAATGGGACCATACTTTGCTATTGATATTTAAAAGTACTATGAATATGTGTAAAAATGCGTCATTAAAAGTTATTAGAATAAAAATATTTTGATTCTTTAAAATTAGTATAAGAAACTATAAAGTTTCTTGAAGCTCACTTTTTAAGTATTTTGAATGGTGAATTAAAATAAATTTGTCATTTATGATATCATTTATACCATTTATAAAAGAATCCTAGAAGAGTATGAAATTTTTCAAGTTGATCCATATCTTCATACATAAAGTAGCATTGATTATAAATAAATTTACCATATTTCCACAATAAAAATGGGACATCAGACCTACCAAGGGTAAAAGTTTGAAGTTTAGTAATACTAAAACACATTTTTTATGCAACTTTACATTAGTTTTCTCCTGTTTGACAAAAAAAATTAAAAAAGCCTACCAAATTTAAAGTGTACTTATATTATTGGGAAATTTAGTAAATTGAAATTGCATTTTATTTTATGCTGTATTTGACTACTGACCAGGACAGAGGAGAATTCAATGGAGACGTGCCCAAAATTGGCACATATGCCAAATCTGATTATAAGGAGCCTCCCTCCCCCACCTTGTAAAAAAAAAAAAAACTTTTTCTTTTATAAGATTTGTAATTTGATTGTATTAATTTCTTCTTCTTTTTATACTTTTAATATAATATTAAAATTTCATAGATATTTTACATTTTTACAAATACTTTTAATAATATTAATATTAATAAACTTGAATGGATTTAGACCAATGCACCACACTAATTTTATGTTCTTTTTCTTTTCTACACACCTCAGCATCAGTACCTTGAGCTATATAGCCTCTTACTAGTTAGAAAGGTGAAGGTAGAATATCAGAATGACCTCATGCATACAATAAGCAGCCCACTGACAAGTGTTGAGGGGAGAATAATGCTTCTGAGAAGGACTTTAAAGGGTAACTGCCCCTTATTTGCATGTCTTGTGAAAAAAAACCCAGAAAACTTTCACTAAGCAGCTTGACTAAATTAAAAAGAGCCACCTATTAAACAAGTTGCTTTACATATATTGTCACTATTGCTATCAAGTCTGTTCACTTTTAAAAACAATAATTACAACAATGACTCCAATGGATTCGAACATCAGGCCTCCTGCATACTAGCTGCTCACATTGCCATGAGTTGGGCTAATTTCACATGCTGAGTAATTAATGAGACTCCAATTCTTAAGTTACTTAAAAGAAAAGCTTTTTACTAAATTTTTAATTTGCCACCTAGTGATTGCAAGGCCTCAATATTAGCATAAGATTTGAATTAAATGTTTTTTTTTTAATAGACATATTGTTAGTTTTAATGCACTAATATTTATGAATAGAGTTTTTATATGATCCAATACATTTAGTTATATCTGCATTTAATTCCTTTTTGTGTGTGTTATTTTCTATAATTAATACAAATAAGAAAGTAAAATATAGGTAAGTTTTAAATAGACATTAAAGGAATAATAAAATTACTAATTTTCTTATTTCATTGTGAATATTAAATATTTAATAAGTTACTGAACATTTCCCTCAGAAATGAAAGTTACATAAAAAATTTACAAAATAATTATAATTTAATTAGTAATATCATTATTGTTGCAGAATTTTCATATGAATGATCATTATTATTGATTGATGAAATTAAAATTTTTGTTTCTTTAAGTATAGATTTCTGCTTTCATTTTTTTTTTTTTTCATGGCTGATATTACTATTTTTTTTTTTACTGACTCTTCATTTCTTATTGAATTGAATCTGTTTGTTTGACTAATTTTATATTAATTGGTTCAGAATTAATTTCAACTAGTTTTTGTTTTTATGCTAAATAGTCTACAGCAATTAAAAGATTTTTAATGTGATAAAAGACATTCTCATTGAAATTATTTAATTTCAATTTCTTGTTAAACTCTTTTAATTCTAATTGTGCAAAGTAAAATCACTGGAATATTTTTTTCTATGCTAACAATACAGGACATTGCATTTAAATCATTTAGTGGATCTATATAATTCTATCCTTATTATTGAAGTATATCGAAATGTGTTTGCATAAGTTGTCGTGGCATGTACATGTAAAAGCAGCATTATACATCATACATATTCTGTGACTAATAAGGCACTTTTCATTGCAGTTGTGTATTTTATGTACTTAATAGTTTTCATTTCTTGATACAATTATTCATTCATTAACACTTTTTGTTGTCTTAATCTAAGATTTTGTATGTCTTTTGAAATTTTAAAGTAATGATCAAAATTTTTATCGTCTACCATTTTAACTCCATAATTACTTAATTAACTTTTCTAATAATCTTTCTCTTCAAGATATATATATATACTTCAAGCTTCTATCAAAACATTCTATGCACATAATGGTATGTATCTTTTGCCTCTTTGCAATAACAATATACCAATGCATTACAATGATTTTTTTTTTTTTTTAATCATGAAATTTTTTTGTACACTCATCCTCTCTAAATAGCTCCCAAAATGTTACTGCTGCCTTATAAATTTGTGCTCTTACATTAATTTTTCTAAATTAAAAAAAAAAATCTATACTTAATCTACAACATTAACATAACTAACACGTTTCATGTACCAAGCACACCGATCCAAGCATTGTAAGCATTATTGTGTCATTATTCTTAACACTCATGTGTATAATGAAATAGCAGATTTAGTGCTGCCAAAAAGTTTTAATTTTCCAATATTAGTTATTGACTTAAAGTAAAATGCCACATGGACACTTTCATCAAAATGATCTACAATTGAAAATGTCATGAACTCAAATTGGTAATCCAATTTACTATGTATCAATACTAATTCATTCATTTCTAAATTACCTTCAAATTATTTTTTTAGAAATTTGTCATTAGCATCAGCTTGAAATCTTTGGTACTCATGATAGGATGTTTCTCATTTGCTGTTAAAAAAAAAAAAAAAAAAAGTTGAAATCTTAATTTTTCCTTTCTTCAACCCAGACTCAGGCTTCATTATTTGCAATAGCAGTTTATTTATACCATTAAGTTAATTTGTAACTTATTTTAATATTTGAATGTCTTTTGTGCTACTTTCAAGTAAGGTAGTTAATGTTAAATGAATATCTGAAATGAAAAATCAATCCAATAAACCTATGCTGAATTTGGTATATATAAGTAAAATCTAAATGAATAACTATCAATAAAAAAAAAAAAAAAAAATACTTGTACCTTGCTGTAAAATTTTCTTTTTATATTTAATAATTCAGAATAATTTTATAATTAAATTTGAGAATGTTTGTACCTACTACTGAATATTTCTGTTTTAAAGAGGAATATAATATAGTTAAGCATTATGTTTGTAATGTCTGAAATAAATATGGGATTAAAAGTCGTTCACTATTACAGCTGAGGTACAGTGAAACCTAATTTGATCTTCAAGCTGTTTGACCTAAATTTCTTCTATACATTTGTAATCTCAGTTTGAAATAATATTCTACATCTTCAAACCTATTAAATTTTATGTTTTGTTTTTATCAGCGAATTATTCCAAAAAAAAAAATTTTAAGTAAATATTAGTCTAATTAATTATATTAGATGAAATTGATTATCCATATAAGAAAATACTCAAATATTTGTTGTTAAATATTTCTAAACATTATGGATAATAAATGCAACCAACAGTTTGAAATATCACAATTTTGTTCATATAGTTAGTTAAAAGAGAATGTTTCAGTATTGATTCTGGGCAGATAAGCAAATAAAACAATCGTACCAAATTAATACCTCATCTAGCCCTAAGATAAAATAAAGCTGAATGTAAAATTAGAATTATTTTTAAGCAGAATTTTAATTTATAAAAATAAATACTAAAGAATGGAGTTATTTAGTTTATATAAAGGCAGTTAAGGAAGGATGTTATTCTTAAAATTAATTATTATAATTAGGTATATTATATATATATATTTAATAATTCAAATAAAATAATCCACATGTATGTAATTTTACTGAAAATATAAATTTCAGAGAAACATATGACATTATGAAAAATATTATTGATTTTAATTATGTCTGAGATTATTTATTCCATTCTAACTTTTATAATGTTTTTTAGAAATAAATGGAAAAATATATGAATCCTTTTTCTACATAACCTCTCTCATGCTCAAAACAAGTTCTGTAAGATATACTGCCACATTTTTTCTCGAAAAATCTTTTGTTGGCTGAGCAATCAATCACACACCACTCAGTGCACTTTTTTTTCATCTAAGCAAAACCTACATTTGTGACTATTTCATCCTGTCATTTGGCAATTTTTTTGTCTTCTTTTTAATGCTTTAATAGCAGCAACCCTCCAGTATCACTCCAACTTGATTATTCCGACCAGCATGAACAACTCTTTCACAGATGTCATACTATTCTTAACTTTTACTCTACCCATAGACTTATTACTGTGACAAAGATGCATCATTACATGTTTTTACTTTGACTATTTATTTCAATAGGTTTAACAGTTTCACATATCACAATTTTTTTAATGGGGAACTATTTTTTCCCTCTCCTATATTTTTGCGTCCAATTGGCTAGTACTCTGGTTTATTTCTTGACACTTTTCTGCCATCTATTTTGCATTATTTGCAATACTAACAATATTGCCATCTTGCATGACACAAAACTTTTTTTTAAACAATTAAAGTTTTTATTTGATTGGACCTCATATAATACAACAATTATTAAATAGATTTAAAACATATTATTTATCATATCTTAAACAAATATTACATTCAACAGAGTTATAAATTCTAATGTTCTATTACTCAATATTTTTTGTGATAATATAGATTTTAAACAAATTTTTAGCTGAAAAGAATATGATTACAAAATTCAAAGGCAATTATCATTAACTTTTTAAAATCTTTTATTAAAAAGACATGAATCACAACATGAGTAGATACAATGAATAATAAATTATAATTTTAAGAAAATTTCTTAAACACTAAAAATATTGTGTGTCCCAAAATATGTTCTGTTTAAATAAATTATATAAACCTATAAATAGGTCTCGATTAAAGTATAACTATTTATCTCAAATGGGAAGACTAATTACAGTGAAAACATTTAAAAGCAACTAACTACCCATCAAAACTAGTCGCTGTGGATGGGTGATCCTTATGAAAATCAATTTAACTTGTATTACAATAGCATAATTTCAGTCATTGTTTCTTTTTTTAAATATTTTATATTTAGCAAAGCCATTTGTTTCTGGCTTTTAAAAAGGTGAGATAATTCTATTATTTCATAACTCTATTACATTTATTGACTAAAAATTTGATTATATAGATTTTAATACCCCTCTCCACTTTTATCTTTTAAATACAGAATTTATCTTTCATAATTCAATCATCTGGATTTATTCTACCAATTATTTACAATTCAAGTGATAAAAAAAAAAAATTTCGCAATTTTTAGTCTTATAAACCAAAAAGTATTGAATTGATTATCAAATAACTCATACATTTTTAACTATAATAACATCAAAATCATCTCATAGACTAATCATGATTATTCAATATCATGCCAATTCCAGAAAAGATTATGAATGTTTATAAGAATATAATTTTGTTATATTTTAAATTAGTTGTTAATCAAATTTTTTTAATTGTAAATTTTATGAAACTTCATATTGTAGAAAAAAAGAAAAAAAAAGATTATTAAGAAAGATTATCATCATAGGTATATAATCATTTTTAAAAGCTTTATTATACTTATTTCATTTACAATAACTAATCTCTATTAACACATTAAATCTGTATCAGTCCATGAATCATGATTAATACAAAGGAAAGATAATAATTACATACTTAACCATTTTAAATTAAAGACAGCAATGAATTAATTCACCATATTCTTTTAGAAAATTACTTCATTTTCCAATTTTCTTTAATAACTGATACTTTTTAACATAAAACTTAAACAAAGTGGTGAAATAATAAAAAATACAAGAAAATTTTGCTGTGAACAATAAACTTCTGTTATGAAAGAGAACAATTTTAAAAAATTTTATTGAATTTAAGCAATCAATAAATTTTAGAGATATATAAGAGTAAATTCTTATCCAATTATAAAATATGAATTACAAACATTGAGCAAGGATAAACATAGAATCCAGTTTTATGAAAATAAATTTTAAAATAGTATTTCAATTGTACAGAAAAATTACATTGAATAGAAACTAAATATTTACAAAATTCAAGAATATTAGCTATATTAAGATTCTTCAAAATGAATTTTTATTTTCTGTAATAATTCTCGCTTCACAGAATCGGGAACTAACTCTGAAAAAGAAATGTGCATAGCTCATTATTATTGAATTACAAATAACTCAAAAATTACAATTAAAAGTTAATGATAAGAATACTGTATATTCATTAGAGAAGAGTTATATAGTCTATTTCATATGGATGACACAAGAGACCATCTTTAAAATTCTCATCAAATTAAATTTTTTTCTTTTAAATTCCAAGTTAATAAAAAAGACCAAATATGAAAATAACAAAATAGAAATGTTTTCTGTATTTATCAGTTTTTAGTAATTTCAAACGAAAATATCAATTTTGATTACTTCTTTTTTTTCACTACAGCATTCAAATATTGAATTTTTTTTTTTAATTTTAAATGTCTATATATTTATGTATATGAAAAGCTTATTTTTTAAAAAAATAAATTAACTTGTGTGAAATATGTCTCTTTTATCCCAATTAAAATTCTATAAAAATTTATTATATGATATATTTTTGTTCATGCCAAAAGCGACTAAATATCTCATAGAAAAACATTTTGATATCCTAATTTGCATCAATAGAATAAATATTTTAAATGTATCTGAGTAAAAAATGCAACCAGTGAAAGGAAAAGATGTGGATTACTAATGATAATATCAAAAGAATGTCTGAAACAAAAATCCCGATTATTATCGACTATATGCTCTCGCAATGTATTTTACAGCAAAATCTGAAATGGCAACTTTGTTCGATTATAAAACTGAAGAGTCTTCAGCAATGCAACACATAGAAGATGAAAAACTGCAATATGGCAAGTGAGTAACTGTAAAGTATGATATTATGGAATTTAATGAGCTGATAACAAAATGGAAAATGAATAATATAATATAGTGCACTTAGTAAAGTAAGCCTGTTGAAATTAAAGGAATGTCTAAATTTCAAACTGATGACCAAGCTATCTGGTATAAAAGAGAATATCTATCTATCAAGCTATCTGGTATAAAAAGTAGTTGCTACTACAAATCAAACACAGGAGAGAGGTTTTCCACTGAGGATAACAACTTTTAAAATTTTTATAAAAAGTTTATATACATCTACAAAAAACCGTACATACATACATAAGTCTGATCACCATATTACATCTCATATCTGTCATGATGGAAAATATTTTTTTAAATATACTTTTTTAAATTTCTACTGACAGGCATTTCATTATTTTAAATATCTGACCTTTTATTTTGCCGTGTCCACAACATGTTTAATTAAAAATTGTCTTACTTCTATTAAAAGAATTTTCTTATTTGTAAATGAAAAATATAAATATGTATCAGCATACTACATTTAGATTAATAAATGTTTAGTACATAAAATTGAGCAAGAAAACTAACTAATATCTAATAACAATAAACTAGCTAATATCCATTTATGATAGTCTTGTCTATCATAAATGGAATTAACCATATATGCTGTCTGAAAATTTACTTATTGCCAATTTTCCATGCTATTGGTGGTCAGACTTTATTATCACTTTCAACATATGAAACATCTTCAAATTTGTAAAAGTTTATCAATACTTGAATAAACATGCATCTTTGAGCCCATTACAAATTTATCAATCATGGTTCAATTTGGAACAAGATATACACATATAGTTTGATGATTGTGTACAAAATTGGAAAGTGCTCAATTCTAACGGATTACCACAACATTAAAGATTTTAAAATGGATGTTTACCTTTAATCAGAATTCGAATTATACATAAACATATGTATGTGTGTGTCTATATATACATATATATGTGTACATATATGTATATATATAACAGGGTGTTTCATATCGAACGGGACAAAAAGGATATAATATGAAAAAAAGATTATTTCTTTAAATAAAATAATAACTAAATTATATAAATTATTACCTCTGGCCTTAGGAGTCATTTCCTTTACTAGACCTTCTATGGTTACATTTTCAACACCTCTGTCTCGAATGATATCTAATGAAAAAGTGTTAAAAAATTAATATTAGAAGATATTTTAAAAGTAATTTAGTTATTTTCTGTGAGTTTAAAATTTACAAAATATTTCTTAATTTATTCTGGTTACATAAACAAATCTTATATGATTTATTTCACAGAAATGAAATTCTTCTAAGATATAAATTTTATTCCAGTCATTGAATTTATACAACACATAATACGTATGTAAGTATATAAAAGTTAATTTATAATAATTTAATTCAATTTTTTAATATATGCATATATATATATATATAATCTAAATAAAAAGTAATAATAAGAAATTCTGGTGTTGAGAGTATTGTAATATTTACGTTTTAAAGCAATAAAAACATAATACTTTAGTTAAAATTGAAAATGACTATTATAAATTATATTATACATGTAAATGTATTCAAAATTATTTTCAATTTTAAGAATTTTATGCTAAATTTTTTATAAAACAAATATTATGTCTTCTGTTATTATTATTATTATTACCTTCTTTTAATTTTTTTTCCATCTATGAAATTCTTCAAAGAGTATAATGTACAATTTTTTAGATCAAATAACAGCTTACTTTTGCTGTGTTTTTATTGAACTATTGTGTACAAATTCATTATAAGCACATATATACACACACTTAAACATCTTTTTATTCAAAATTTGTTTTACATAATTTCAAGTGAAAAGTAATTTTTATACAATTTTATGTGTGACAAAAACAAGGAAAAATTCTAGAAAATTCTAAATTTTTCTAAATTACACAGTAGCTGTGCATAAATGCACATTCAGTTATAATTTTTTTTTTTTTTTTTTTACCTCTACAAACAGCTTTCATCTCTTCTTTCCATCCACTTTCAGACAATCGAGTTCTTAGAAGTTCCTTAAGCCTATAAATTAAATAATTTTTTTAATACATTTTTGATTAATAATCTTTTAATAGAAAAAAAAATCAGTTTTGTTTATTAAGATAATATCAGCAAAAACATAATAGTTTTTTTTTCTTTAATGATTCGGTAAGAATTATTATTCATGTATAAAAGAAGAATTTTAATACATCTTCTATAGCATATTATTATGCAATGTGTTACCAAATGTTATAAACAGACATGAAAACAATGCAATAAAACAGCAGTTTACCTTTTTTTGCAAGTCTAATTCATTGCTGCTAAACAAATAGTTTGCTTTTAAATTTCAAAATTTTTGACAATCTTAAATTTACTACTAGGGTGTTTCATATGAAATGAACTTTTTAAGTATTAGCTAATGCTCTATAAAATAAATATATTTACCAGTATTAAGTTAAATAAAAATGTTATATATCATTTTATTTCTTATTTTGTTCTAGCTCTAATTGTATATTTTATTTGCATAAATGTTTCCATATTTTCAAAAATCTTAAACAAAAAGAAACCTGGGCATTCTTCTACTCAAGCAATACAAAATATTAATACTGCATTCAGGAATGATACTTGTGTACTAATGTATCTATAGTGAGATGATGGTTATAGAAGTTCAAATCAGAACATATAAGCTTAGAAAATGAAATCCATGGAAAGTTGGAAAGAGCCCTTTGCAAATGATATGCTGAAGCAAAGTTAAAGCTAACACCACAATAACTGTTAGAGAACTTGCTGTTCATCTTAGAATAGACATAGCAACAGTTTTGAGCAATCTTACAACGAAAGGTGAAAAAAAAAAATTGAGAAGTGAATTCCATACAAAGTTAACAAACAGAAATTGCAAAGCTTACAGATTTGCACATCACAAAAATGCTTTGTAATGGATGGCGGAAGTGATGTAGATGGAGTATATTTTTATTAAATAAGTTAAAATGATTTGTGTTTGTGATCTTTTTAAAATTGTATACATGGAGATACATAAAAATGCATTTCATATGGAGCAACCTAATACCAAAAAAATTTCATTAATTTTTTTATGGATAAACTAAAAGATAACATATAATGTTTAGGTTAAACAGCTAATAAGAAATTCATTATTTATTTTATATCTTTGCTTTTGTAAATATTCAATTAATCAATCAGGATTAATGACTTATAAAAGTACTAGAAGTTATAAGGAAGAAAAAAAAAAAGTATGACAAGACTAAATGCTTTTATCTGTAGAAGCTGGCAGAGAATTTTCCTGCTCTTGCCAACACCATTTCACAAAGGTGTCAAGGTCACTGTAGAAAATAAGTGCCACAATATTTCTTTTATGATTTAAATTTCATGACTGGAACATGAATGAAAACAGAAGGGAAGGGGTATAGGAAGGAATGTAGTTATATCCAGTTGCCTAGTTATATCCAGTCCATTTTAGATTAGATTAAGAATCTAAAATGGACTGGACTACTAAATAGTTAATAACTAAATCTCCTTTCTTAGTTATGCTTAAAATGTAGTTCTTTGAAGCAGAAATACAGACAACTATGTGTGGAAACAAAAACAATTTGGGATACTTATTCATTATAACTGTACCCAATTATTTGACCACATTATGAACTGTAGCTCAATAGAAAAGAAATACTAATGATAACTTTTGATACTAACAATAAACGAATCTAAAACAGTAAAAAATAGTATTTTAATACCTTAGAACTAGTTTATTTCTTGAATACCTGTAGAATATTTATCACTTTTAATTCAACATCTTCAGCACACTTTTATCAAAAAACAGTTTTCATCATCATTATTTTAAACATCAGTTTTATCCTTTTTTACCCCTACATTTTCACACAGTTTTATCAAAATAAATATACATCTTGTGGAAATTTTACAAATGCATTCAAACAGAGGGAAATTTTTATTTCAAAGAATAACATTACATCCTCTTTAGCTGTTAAGAAATAAATTTGTATAATGTTTTTGAACATTCAGTCATATCAATTCAATATAGCAATGTTTAGTCACATATTTTTTAATGAAAGGAAGAAAGAACACTAGCAAATGTTTATAAATTTCAAACAAACACACAAGATCTATTTGTTTAACAGAGAATACTGAGATAAGATTACATTATTGTATACACAATTTTAAAGTAAAAATCACCAAGCAGTCATTTTCTATTATAATGAACAAATACGCGATTTTGAAATCAATCATCAATTTATCTCACTATCCACACATGTATAAAAAATGTATAGGAGGAAATTTCATTTTATAAACAATGAAAAGATGGATAGATATTATTTATTAGAATAAGTTAGATTACTAAGCAGAACAAGTACAATTTAGAAAATAGAAAGATATGTCAATAGGAATGACATAAAAATTCATGATAAGAATTATTCATACACACACAAGAAAGTATGAAAAGGTTTTGAGGCCAGAACAGAAGGCAATGCAATACTGAAAGCACAGACTTTTTATGATGTACTGAAATGAAACATTGAATATTCTTGCAATACATTAAAAGTGCAATGTTGCAAATGGTGCTGTTCTGGTGATGGGACAAATTTGTCATAAAAATATCTGACATGACTTAACAAATTTACACATGTGTTTATAATGAGATATCTCAGGTGTTTTTTGAGATATGGCTATAAAATAGAAGGTGAAGAAATTATGAAAAAATTTCAATAAGCTAAATAGAAAAATCATTTAGCAATTTATACATAAGAACACTACTTTCACTTGAGTCAAACAGAATATTTCTCGTTTCACACAACTCTTTCATGCAATTTGAAATTGTACCATGTAAAAGTCAAAACTTTCTAGACTGCTGACCCTAAAGTAGAAAAAAACTGCTTCGAAGTCAAACAAAATGTTGTCACCATGTTTACAAATGGCATCCTTCCTGTTGAGGATCATTGTTATTGATAAAACTAGAATACTCGAGATAAAACAACAATCTTCACAATGACATCTCAAGATCTATTATTTATATATAATTGAAAAAAAGGTGAGGTGGGTAGATCCGAGTTAATGTACATTTATCATTCTCGACATTCACAACATTGTGCATCAAGACTTCATATAAAGAAATAAAAACTACAATAATTCTATTAACAAGGTTTAAAGCAATTGAGAGAATACATTCAGCAAAAAGAGAACCAGGTTAGCAAAGTGCAAAAAACTGAAAGCTTTACAGCAATGCAAAACATCTTTTTACCCTGTCTCTTCTAGTTAGAAACAAGATTTCACTTTAACACTAATATTACACACCAAGTTTAATTCTTGACAACTATGCTTTCCACTGAATATGAAGATTGTTTCACATTCAGGGCCGGATTCTCCTATAGGTTAACTAGGCTTCAGCCTAGGGCCTCAAGATCAAGAGGGGCCTACATTCAAATTGTTAGCAAAGTTAGAATTACACTATTCTAAAACAATAAACACTGAATCGAAAATAAGGAGAAATTCTACACATATGACTAATAAACAAACAAAAATGTATTGGTTAAGATCAATGCGTTCAGCTCATTGGGTCTGTTTGTTTGTATATACTAGATTGAATAGATAGATAGAAGTATAGTTCATATGTTCACTGATTGCTATGTCAAATATTGATGTGCCTTATGCTACTGAGCTCTGGTTTGTTCTTGCATAAATAAAGTGTAGATTGGAAAAGACCTATTGATTTTATTATGAAATAAATTTGCTTTAATCTTCAATGTATTGAATATATTTAATTTAATTTGATAGAAAATATGACAATTTTTATTGCATATTCAATTTTCGTGGTCAAAGATTTTTATTATTTGAATTTTGTTTCTTTGTAAATGTTGTGTGTTATGTTTGATTAGTTACTGTTACAAGTACTATATATGGTGCTGAGAATAAATGTCCAAATAAGTGTTCTTAACCTTTTTTTAATTTATTATCCATGCCACATTAGTACCAATCACAACATGTTTCATTTAGCATATTGATATATGTCACAGTAATGATGTATTTTATTATCTCTCATGTAATTTACAAACTTAAAAATGGGAGGTGAAAAGGGCCTCATAAGTGGAATAGCCAAGGGCCTCTTTTCATCTAAATCTGGCCCTGTTCACATTATTGAAAATTGCAAGATTTATTCAGCAAATTTTGAAAAAAACACTTGCAGAAAATATTTTAGAATATGTATATGTTGTATTGATATCCATTGGAATTATTTTAAAGGCAATAGGAGTAAATATAGAAGAATATAAATTGTTTCCTTGTAAGTAATGCTTATAAGCATTTTGTTACTATTTAGTAAGTATATGAATAAAGTTAATATCTGTAAAAATAGGATTTGAATAAAGATTCCTTAAAGCATAAAGTTATTAATGAAGCAGCAATTGTTTACATAAATAACAAATGTGCATAGATACAAACATTTGTTACACTTTTAATACAAGTTTTTTTTCATTAAGATTTGCCATACTGATCTATATATATATTTACCTTTATTTAAAATGTATCACTTTGCATCAAATGTAAATATTATATCAAACCATGGCTAGTTATAATGTAGTGCGTAACAATATTTGATGTGATTCTTAGCAAATCCTTACAATGCATTTTCCTGTCTGGTACTTCTTTAATAGAAAAATCCCATCATATTTGATATATTTATTAGATTACTGCACTAAAAATATCATGCTATATTTAAATATAAATTTCATAATATAATAGTCAAATTTTAAAATTAAAACTGTTTTTTTTTTTTTCTACAAAGTTTTGAAGTTGTTTAAAGAAAATATGTTTAAGATAGTTATTTAAGAAAAATTCACATTCATAGCAAGAATAAATAAATAAATGAATGAATGAATGGATATAAAGACATGAATTACCTTTCTTCTTCAGCAGACTCAATAGTAAATTTTTCTTGCATATTTTTTTAAAGGAAGAAGCCTAATATAAAAGAAGTGGAATTAATATTTATTTCTAAATATAAATGAAATTTTTTGATTTACTATAAAAAAATAATGCATAAAATAAGTTCACATTTTACAGTACAAGCACGTGAAAAAACTGTTACTTTTTTAAAAATATATATTAAATATTTATATTAAACACTTATCTACATAAAACTGCAATAATTATCAAACTCCAATTTCATTATTTACATAGTGACATGTCAATTTTATTTCTTCAAACAAAATGTGCTAATCAATTAAAATATCTATGTTCTTATTTACTGACAATCTGAGTTTGCTACATTTCCTAGACATCCAGACTGATATATTCATTTCTCAATTTTGTTATCTTTAAAACAGGTTACAATATTTCCTTATTATTACAACTGCAATAAATGGCTGATGATCGGTACATTTTCCCATGATGAATGGATTTTAAAGGCATTGAGGTGGATGTGAAGTAGCCAGAATTTTTTATTTTTCATTTTTGTAGATGAACTGAATCTTTTTATTCTATATCATACAATTATTACAAATGAAGTGAAGTAATGGATCATTAAATTAACAATTATGACAAAGTAGTTCATTTTAATTATTTATATGGTATGAAAGTAAAATCCTCAGACCTTTATCACTTAGATCCTATAAATATCTCAACTAAAAACAAGTGTATACTTTATTAATAATTAATAAAATCACTGCCTTACAAGATATTATATAATAAATATTTCAAATTTTCTCAAAAAATCATTTTTTAATAAAAACAATTATGCATTTTAAAAATTTAAATAACTTAATCATTACATTAGGAACTTCATAATTATTACATAACGATAAATTTTCTTTATTTTTAAGTTACCAATAATTTAGCATTAAAATTTTTAAAGATAATTCCACTATTTTTATTTATGTAATTATAAATATCAGATTTACATTTGTATTTTAAGCAAACCATTTAATATGTTTGATTATTAAAAACATTTGCAGTATCAAATAATCGACTGGCCTTGAAGGCAAGTTAAAAAAACAAAAAATTTGTATTCTCACTGACATCCATACTACAGAGTCAAAACAAAGCTCACTACATATTCCTATTCTAAATAAACGGAGAAAAAATATATTTTTTATACATCTTATTACAAAGTACTAAGCTTAATTTCTACTTTAATATATGCCCACTTCCAATCATTTAACCACCCATCCACTGGATGTTTAAAAAATTATTTCTTTATAAATTTATTTTGTTTTACTATTTTAAAATTTCTCCTTAATCTCTCTATATAGTCACACTATACATATATTTTTGCATGTCAAATAAAGACAATATTATTCCGTTAGGAGTTAAATAATAAAGTTTTAGAAACTATTTTATTTATTAGTTAATTTACGTTGTATTTAAATAAAATACATTACAATTAGTAGAATATATTTTCTTCTAATGCAGCAACTACTAAATAGTCAGCTTCAACTTCTTTTAAGACAACTGAAATATTTGTTTACATTCGATACCGTGTGATCCGTATAAATGGTACGAACCATTACATCAATACTTATGATACGAATCATGTACTTTAAAACAATTCGCATCCTCTAGCTTCGATATGGGTCTGAGGGCCGAGTGGCTAACACTTTGGCGCTCGGTACCACAGGTTTCGGGTTCAAGTCCGGTGGCACTATGTGTGTTTGTAGTGGTTTGGAATCCCTTTCAAACCGTAAATTCCGGTCTAATATAATCGTAGAACGCTGTGGAGGTAGTGTTACTCGTGTCCGTAGTGTATCTTCAAGCTACATGTACCCCCTGGATAGTGCTAAATGAGTAACAAAGGTGCAGCTCTTGTTTATGGCATAAAGATAACTGTCTAGTACTGTCAGCTGCATTACAGAGAGAAAAAAAACTTCGATATGAAGTTCAGATCAACAGAATTACATAGATGACCTGCCTGAAGAAATTTCCTTGTAAGTATGAAAAATAAAAAATTTAGGATTTCCTTAGTTAAATCAATAATAAAAAAGAAAAATCTTATAAAGATAATTGAGTGGGAAGATATACAAATTAGCCATTAAATTTAAAAATTAATCTAATAACAAGAGGCATAACAGTAATTAAAAAAAAAAAAAAAAAAAAAAAAAAAAGAACTATAAAATTCCAAACCATTTTCTTTCATTAAAAAATTTCAGTTTCACTTTGAAATAAAATTGTCTTTGCTTTCACCGGACGATCTTTTAGAATAATTTTGCATTATTTAAGTATATAATTATTAGCTCGGGAAAGAAATTGAAATAAAAATGATAAAAATAATTGAAAGTGGTCAAAGAAGCCACGGATTTCATTCTTCAAAAAAATACCCATATATTTAATGAATTAAAAAGAAGAAAATGTTATATTTTGTATTCCATTATTTGTAAAAATTTTTTACTTTCTTTTTAATATGCCAATGCTGTTTTTGCAGTTCATCCTTATATATATGGGTGCGCAGAAGATCTACCTCCCGTGGTGCACCTGGTAACACTTTTTAGTGGCTAAAAGATCTGCCACTTGGCATTATTGTTAGATTAATGAACTCTGTTTCAGCATGTTTTGTTGTATTATTTTGTTGTTGTTGTATGTTTTTATATTTTTTTCGTTGTTCTTTTTGCTGTAACTGTTCATAATCTGCCATTGGAAAAAAAAAAAAAAAAAACTTTTATATATATATATATAAAGAGAGAGGATTGCAATATAACAAAATATAATATTTAAAAATAGCAAAATATTTAGGAATATAATATAATAATTTAATATAATATTTAGGAATAGCAAAATATTATATTTAAAAATTTTTTTATACATTGAATATAAAAGAAAATTATAATTAGTATGGTAATTAAAAATTTGTTTAATGTTTATCCTATCAAAATGGATATATTTCTTGACACATATTACATTTTGAAAACAAATAGTTTTCTTTATACTTCGCGCAGTTTCGAATTGTTTAAAAATTTTAGTATTAAAAATTTTTAACATAAAAGTTTATCGATTTTTAATAGACTTCTTAAAATAAGAATGTAGTCATTAATTTAATAGAAAAATATTAAATTGTTCTTTGAATTTATTTTGGCATGCTTTCTTTAATTAAATATGTTGTTTAACTGAAATATGAATTATTTCAAATGTATTGTAGTAAGAAATAAATGATTCATTTAAAATTTATAACTGAGTTTCGAGCTTTATTCTTTTAAAACTGAGCTTGATATATGAGATTCGATCGAGTAAGAAATAAAATGTTTATATGCATAATATAAGTCATTTCTATTTGCAAAAATAAAAGCATTGTTTTTAATTTTTAAATTATATTTTATGTATCAAGTTTCGCAAATTTGTTACTTAAAAAAGCAATATGTCAGGTATACGAAGAATAAATAATTATGTATAGGTAAATAACTGATAAATATAAGGAATTTTAATTAGTACCAATGTATTCAAAAACAAAGGATAGTATTTTAAAACAAAATTCATCAAACTAATAACGACTAAATTAGCGCATTCCTATAATATGATTAAAAAAATTCACAAAAAGGCCAAGTGAAATCAAACAAGCATTCATCACCTTCCCGATAACAAAATGAATAAAAAAAAAAAAAAAAAAAAAAAAAAAAAAAAAAAACCACAAATCAATTAAAGTCATACACCTCATGATATAACAATCTAATAAATAATTTCTACCTTCTTTGTTCAGCTATAATACCCTTTTCCACTCTTTTCTCTCATCTTTTGAAATCGACAAAGCAATCTCTAAGTTATTAGAATTAAATTCTTGTTTTACAAATCACTTGTCATTTTTTTGAATTTTCAGAAATTTTACAATTTCGAAATACAGGTGGTTATCAATATAATAAAAAATCTGGGAATAAAAAGGGACATTTAAGAAAGAGCTTCTTAAGCTTTAAAATGTAATTTTAGCTACCAGTTTTTAAATATAAATATATATATATTGTGGTAATATAACATAGCTTTAGTGAAGTTGTATACATTTTGTTGTAGCCTTTCATGCCCAGCTATTACTGTTCCGAGCCATTCATTCCCAGCCATCCTTCAGTAATATCTGGGGCATGAACGGCTCAGGGCAGTAATAGCTGGGGCATGATGGCTCAGGGACAGTAATGGCTAGTCAGGATAGCTGGGACATGAATGGCTCGGTCAGGATGGCTGGGACATGAATGGCTCTGGCGGGGGACAGCTGGGGCATGAAATGTTCAATTTTCCATTCCTTTGATTAGCATGAGTGTATACTCATTTGAGCCTTTCAATTTGGAAGGATGATGTGAAGGCTCGAATTAAAATGGTGGAGCACTTGTATAAACAGTCTTTCACCAAACCTCTTCCACACACTTGTTTTTGGTGCTTGTATTGGGCTACAAGAGAGATTTGAATATAGTTAGTGTAGCGACTCACTAACTTCTTCCATAGCCATTCCTGCCCGTGCCATCATGCCCCAGCCATTCCTGCTTGAGCCATTCATGCCCAACCATAACTGCCGCAAGCCATTCATGTCCCAGCCATCCATGCCCGAACCATTCCTGCCAAATCCATTCCCGTACAAAAATGTGATGTGCACTAAAAATTACAATAAGTGACGATATTGGTAATTCTCGTATTGAAATTGAGCATTTTAATTATGATTAATGAGATTTATGTTCCACTTACAATTGCTTGCTTGCAAGTTCTCTAATAGAAATTATTAGGAGCGACTTCAAATACTCATCCGCTGTCAAGCGACCTGATGGCCGATAGGATAGCACAACGGCCTTTAGTACCGCAGGCTTCAGGTTCAAATCCTGGAGTCGGGCATGGATGTTTGTTAGTGGCTCGCAATCCACGTTAAACTGTTAATCTCGATCTAATTAGCTTAAAGTGTGCAAAAAATTATCTTACAGTGACAAACCAAACCGTCAGTTATCTTAAATTTGGATTACTTCATTGTATATTTTAATGTTTCCTCACATGCATAAATAAGGACGAATCCTGAGTCGAAAGGACTTGGCTTTTACCTAATTTGTATGCTCATTATGTTTCTCCTTGTAATTTTAAATTAAGTTCATTTATATGTTTAGTTAAATCTCTATAAAATGGTAACTTCTATACCACCTTACTGCTTTGTAACTCAGCCAGAGGAAAATTCCTTTCATTCAATAAAATTTTGAATTTTGCTCAGAAAAAAAAAAAAAAAAAAAAAAATCACTTTAACATTTTTCCGCAGTTACATCTGAAAGATTATCTTGCGTTTTGCTTACTTTTGTTGATTATTTTATGCCCGTTCCTGAAATTCACCCGATTCCATTACATTGTCATTAAGATGCATTTCAATTTCACAACCCAAGCTTCTTAAACTTTTCAGTTTTTCCATTTAATCGATTGATTTCCATGTTCATTGATAATCTTTCATTCCTTTGTAGACGGACATCCCATGAGTGATCTACTGATGGATGGAGGGAAAGGGGACAGCTTCTATTGTGGAGCACCCGTAGTAGAAGTCTGACTTTTTGCTCTCTGACGCTCTTACAGTCATAGGAGACCGGGACCTACGGCTTAAAGTGGATTCCGAACCACTACAAACATCCATGGCACCGCCGGGACTCGAACCCGAAACCTGTGGTACCGAGCGCTAGCCACTCTACCATTCAGGCCCCATGTAGAAGATTTACTACCTGGCACAACGATATTTTAAGTAATTTAAGTCTCGTAACAAATTGCTGAAAACAAGATTTTACTTTTCAACATACATAATTGTCATCTTAGTCTTGTTCAAATTTATTTCGAAATAAATGAATTCAAATTCTATTCTAGATCTAGACCAAGTCCATGAACCCGTGTGGTCTCATGGAAGGAGGGAAAGGGCGGGGGGGGGGCAGCTTGTGCTGGGATGGCGCAGCCGTAGGTAGAAGTCCGACTTGGCTCCACAACGCTGAAAGAAGGAGGGTAGTGCCTTCCGGAGGACTTTTTAGGGAAACTACCCCACATTTGCGTGTCGTATGGGAGAAAACCCAGAAAACTTTCAATAGGTATTCCTAATTCGCTAGGTAAGAGGCTGAATATCACAAATGCCATCGAGGCTTCTCGTTTTTTGAAATGATGTCTACAACAATGCCGCCAGCGGATTGAATAATCGCCCAATGCTCACCAGTGGTGGACGTTACTACTGAGCCCCGAGCCGAGCACGTGAAAATATACATGACATATACGCTTTCAAGACCATGTGAAACTAGTAGAAAGTACTAGTAGCAGAACTGATTGTAGCAAAAACTAGTTTTAGGAAGATACAAATCAAGAGAAAAATTCCTCTAGCAGATATTCTCAAACTCTTCTCAATTTTTGTAGGATATTTACAAAAGTTTATGTTCTTATGCATATAACAAGGAGGCTACATCATTAGCATGAAAGACCACGAATGATCAATAGTATTTTACGAGGTTTATTTGTAAATAATTAATGGGTACTTACGTATTAACGCCACCGCAGCTACAGATTTGGCGGTTTTTAAGTGGCGCCAATCTACACTTAAAATTTTTGTGACAAATCATAAAACACATTATTTAAAATCAAAACACTTTATTTAAAAACAATGTAGTCAATCGGGTGGAAAAAGGGCCGATATAGAGTTTAACATAAATTCAAAACAGTCTCTATTTTGGCGCATTGGCAGCTCTTTATTGGCGCATTAACGCAACTTCTGCTGCGGTGGCGTTAATACGTAAGTACCAATTAATGTTTACAATATAATTGTATAATTTATAAAATATACAAAATACGTTTGCTATATACATAAGATGCACAAAAATTACAGCACAAGCATATGACAAATTACTCATAATCAGAGACTGCACAGTACTTATAGAATAATATTTAGAAATAACTTGTTTATGTTATATTATTTTTCTCATACATTAATTATATATATGATTAGCGATTGCAATACTGGTATTTTGAGCCATTTGTACAATTTTTGTAATACCGGTATTCACAAGTCTAAATAATGTTTTTTTTTTTCTGTATTTACTAGAAATTTAGAATTCTTATTCTTATCTGCGAAAACAAGGTTGTAGTTGTGAAGAAAGTGTGTAATATTTCGATATTTTTTAAATTGGTGAGTTTGTTATTCATATTGTATTTGCATATCATAATTTAGAGTTCAAAATATTTTTCAGATTTATTATATATATATATATTTACAAATAATACCCCATAATAATGAATAAGAATAACTCTAAAGAACATAAAAAATCAGTCTCTTGAACAAAAATTAGAATTGGCAATAACTAAAAACATTCCAACAAACCAAAATACAATACAGAAATAAGCTATATCCAAAACAGAAACAGATTTCTTTGAAGATGAGGGATTTAGAGGTTAATACTTGGAAAAAGTATATCGCGCATTGCTAACAGTACCACCAACTAGCGTAGATGCTGAAAGAGCGTTTTTCAACAGCTGGTAATTTTTGCACAAAATTAAGTTCCAGGCTTAATGATAGTACAATTGGTGCATTATGTTTTTTAAGATCACATTTCAAAAATTTGTAATGTACCACAAACTGAATAGTGATATTTAATCTTTTTGAGATTTGAATAAATAAGATGTTCCTTTCCTTTTTTGTGGTTCTTTATATACTTTTATAATTTATAAGTTACAAATTTTTTTGTGATATTTCCATTCTCTAATAAAACTGGCAAATAAAACAACATCAACAAAAAAAAACCACTTGTGTTTTCTTTCTTTTCTAAAATTTCTACTATCGGTATTAAAAACAGGTATCCCGGTATTAAGATCTAAAAAAAATACTGAATACCGGTATTGAACTTTTGGTCCGATATTGCAATCCCTAGCTGTACCATATAGGAATGGATTCTGTTCTTAGAAATGCATTTCACAGTTTATGAATTGCAGATTGGCTCATATGCAATCATCTTACTATATAGAATTGATGCTGCTTCTATTTTCCCAACAATTCACCATTGTAATCCTTTGGATATATGATGTTGATTACTCATAACTAAAACATGAATAAAAAACTTTTAAAGCCTGTTTTGCATCATGAATCCAATGTCCAATGATGCTAAACAGCAGCTCACTAATTTGAACATTACATTTTGATGTATCTACATTTTATGCTCATGAAAAATTTTATGAAAATGTACTTATTTTTGGATGCATAACTGCAAATTTTCTGATTTTTCTTAATTTTTGAAATTATTGTATTCATCTGTAAATCAGAATCCATTCTTGACATACATATGAAATGAGTGCATTACAGGTTCAAGATGAAAGTATGAAAACAAAAGAAAATTATTTCCAAGGTTAAAATAATATGATTTTTTTTTTTTTTTTATCCAATTTACTCATCAATAAAACATACTATATAAACCCAAATGAAGAAAAAAAATATATCATTAAATAAATAAAGAAATTAAATGTGAATTATGAGCAACAAATGATAAATTCCCTTAATTGTATTTTATGCACAGTATTAAATAATCATTTTGACATGCAGACAACAACAGAATATTTTCAGAATAATGGATAGCAAGAAGTCTTGGCTTATCTGTCTAAATTAGGATTGTAATCAATGAATGAATGCTAGACGTTGGCAATAAAACACAAAGGATTTTGAATAAAAGACCATACTATATGAAAATATCTGTAGTTTTTTTTTTTTTTTTTTTTTTTTTTTTAAGCTTTACTGTACATTGGATGTTTGGAGATAAAGCTTAAGAAAAGCTATAGAAAAATAATGATCATAAATAATCTTGAATAAAACTTTTCAATCCAGCTGTTCTTATGTATTCCAACGTTTATAGTTGTAAGAATGTATAAAAAATTAGGAAACAGATTTGATTAATTTTTAATACACATACATATTAAAAAACCATAAAATATTATCAAATAAAATGTATTAACCATATAATTGCTTTAACCATATAACTTATGTATCCTTAAAAAAAAAATAAATACACATCACTTTTAAAAAAATAAAGAAAATTTTTTATTTTACATTCTTAAACTTTTTAAAATAAATAAGTGGATTTAATTTGTACTGAACAAAAAACATATCTAAAATTTTTCTGGTGTTTCTTCTTCTATATAATCTTCAGCAATTGTTTGTTCAGGTTCATCATATTCCACCTGAGAGTCAAATAAAATTGATTCCTTTTGATTTTTTTGAGTGCTTCTTTTTTCTCTCATGAGCTTTTTTCTCTCGATTTTAAACTTTTTCAAAAGGTCATCTCTATCAGAATCTGAGTGTAAGCTTGTTCCAGGGATTTTACAGAATAAATCTCCCGATTCATCCCAATCTATTGATGACACGATCACATTACTTTTCTCAGGTTTTTTGTTTTTCAGTGCATGAACTTTTTTCATTAAAGTATCATGTTTTAAACCAAACACATCAGACTTCATATCAGAAGGCCTCATAGGTGCAATAGATTTTACATTGGCATTCTTAGTAGGATAAGTATCTGCGACAGACTCACTTGTCTGTACAGAATTTTCTTTTCGATTTTCCTGCTAAAAAAAGAGTAAAAAATATTTGAACAATTAGTTAAAAAAAAAAAAAAAACCATCTAAAGTACAAGAAAAAAAAAAATGAAATATTGGTATAGAAATAATACTTTATCTTTCAAAAAATTGAAACAAAAGACAACATATAAAAAAAAATTAAAGAATATGTAATAATTTGGTTGAGACTTGATTAAATAATTTTATATTTAGTCTATGAAATAAAATAAGAAAGCAGTTTTAAATTAGACACATTTAATACTATGGAAGTTATAGCATGTTTTGTTAAAAAAAATTTTTCTAATAATCTATCACCATAATTTTTTTTAAATCAAATGAAATATCAACAAAAACTGAAATTTTAATTAATTTAAAGAGATTGATAAATTATTGTATGTGATTGGATGTTTAAGTAAAAAAAAATAATTTTCAAGAAAATAAAATTTGTATATCATTATTACTGTCAAATAGATTCTAATTTCCAAGTCTCAAAATCTTGTAGTTCAACAAGACATACTTTTATTATAGAACATAAAATTTAAAAAAGGGAAAAATTTAAATGAGCAAATGCCTATCTTTTCTTTTGCCATATAAGTTATAAAGAATAACTTAAATTACAACTTTATAAACTATAATGGTTAGATTACAGATACTTATTCAGAAGTAAATCATAAAAATAGCAAATAATTTACTACTTCTGAATAAAGCACTCACCTGCATATTTCAAATAAATTCACCAGCAAATCAGATACAAAAATTAAGATTTTTGTATTTTATTAAAAAAAAATATGTACAATAGCATGTACACACACACAGATTTATCTCTATGTGTGTGCATTTTTTATAACATAAAAACTACTTTAAAAAATCTCTGTTTTTATCAGCATGTTGTAAACATTAAAAAAAAACAATAAGAAAATAAAAATAATTAAGATCATAAAAATTACTTATGGCTTTTTATTTGTGCATTACTTTTCACAGGAATTTTTTTTTTTTTAAATAAAGCTATAACTTTTAAATCAAATTAATCATAAAATAAAATTTAACAACCTGAAACTACATTAGTGAAAAAAAAAAAAATTGATTTTCATTTGCATAGATGCAGTAAATTATTTATTTTTATTATTGTTTATTTCATTTGTATTATTTATAAAGAATTTATTGGGTGAGATTAAAATTTTTTTTTTGTTTTGTTTTTATGAATATTCCTGAAGTTAATACAGCAAATTTTGTACTTGTAAACTTTAAAATTTATTTCTATTAGTTACAAATTTTTTATTTCTGTTTTGACGAAAATTACAAAAATTGCAAATGAAGAATATAAAAAGAAAAAAAAAAAATACTAGCATACAATGAAAAAGAAGTCAAGGTAATCAAAATGCAGTTACAATATCTTGAAAATATCTTTTTATAGGACTACAATCCCTCAAGTTATTATAATTAACAATATTTCTGCATGCTATAGATACTCGAATCCAAACAGGAATGAATCTAGCATATGAAATGTCCCAAAAAATGACTACAAAAAGGTAATTTATAATCAGAAGAGTTTTTTTTTTTTGTTGCAAACTTTGCTTTCAAAATCATATATATATAAACTTATAAAATTGATTTCAAATTTTGTATTTATTTTATAAAACAGATTCTTTAAAGGTTTTACATTTTTTATTGGTTGTTATTTTTAGTCAAGTTTATCTAAAACATACTGCAGCTAGATGTTAGACAACCATAACTAATAAGGTACAAGAACAGGAATGAGTTACTGGATATTCAGTTAATGTTGTAAATGTTCAGTTAATGCTACATATCTAACTAATCCATGCCAGTAGAAATAATGAAGAATATTGTACTTTTGGTAAGGGAGAAAATAAAATTAATAGCAAATTATGCAAAAGACCTCTAATTCAGTTGCATATATAAATGGGATGCTTCCTCACAGAATAAAATTATTTACTAAATCAATCTAATAGCTTCTTTTTCTTATTCTCATTAGTAAATTTAATGTGACTACAAATTATTCCTAAACTTTATAAGGCACAATTTTATCATTATTTTGAAATATATTTCAACAGACTAAAAGATAGTTGAATACAAAAAATTAATTATTAATCTCTGAAGCATTTTTTAAAAATCAGAATAGAGAGTGAGAACACTAAACATGCTTTTCTATCAAAAAACATTTTTTTCTTTAGTAGAGATGAACATTATGATATAGTACTGTAATATTAAATTTTAGAGTCAATTTTCAAATTAAATTGAATACTTTTCTAATCTATGTAATGCAGAGAAATTCATTAAATGGATTCTTGAAATTAAATTAAACAAATTTTTATATTCATTTTAGTTTTAAACACAGTGAATTTACTATTTAAAAGTATTTAGCACATAACAGATTAAGCAAATGCATACAATACCTTAGAATTTTTAAAAACAAATATTTTCTTCTTAGAGTAAAATGAATCATCAGGCACTACACCTGGATTTTTATCATCTATTATTTCTTTTTCGACCTCCTCTAAAGCTTTTTCAAAAGCTGCTAAATATGAATTTGTAGTGTCTCTTACGAAAAATATTTGTGGAACACGGCCCATTACATTTCGGCTGATAAGCTCGGCTCTGCAAGGGGGAAAAAAAAACAAGTTATAAAATTACACAAATGAGAAGAAAAAAAAAAAAATTACTTTTTATCCCAATGAAGTTATTTTTGAAAATATAAGTAGGAATATAACCTTCCCAAACGATTTTAAATTTTAAACCAGAACAGAAAGAGTGAACAGAATTTTTTTTTCCAAACAATGATACCATTTTTTAAATCAATTAATGAGCCAATTGAAAGAGATGTTTGTTAATCATAAAACTATATTACAAAAATTTGATACACTTTTTTCTAAGTAATGATAAATTGACAGAAACAAAGTTACATGACTTTTTATAAATCTGCATGAATTTTATAATATTTCAAATAGCACCTCCATTTTTTAAAGTGAATTAAAATATGGCAAAAAATATCAAAAATTGCAATATGCAAAAACACAATTGAAGCAATAGGTGAATTCATAAGGAATATATATTTCTTATTAAAAATATTTACCACTCTACCAATGACAACGTGAATGAATGAAAGATCTTTTCAAAGTTAAGAAGGTTAAAAGCTATTCAAGAAACATAGTAGGACAAGAATGTCTAAATGGCTTTAGCTTTATTAAATATTCATCAAAATATTGAAGTAGACATAAATGATGTAATCAATGAACTAGAAAAAGGGGACAGAAGATTGAATTTTAAATTTGTAAATTTTTTTAATTTTTTAGAAATTAAACTTCAATTTTTAAATTAGTATTTCTTAGTTTTAATTATCACTTTCTTATGTATTTGAACTAAATTAACGTAATGTAAAAATTATTAATAAAATAATAATGAAAATTTGAATTTCAACTTTAGGTACATTTCGTATTACAATTTAGTATGATATATTAAGCTTTTCCAAATAGTTATAGTTTATTTTTTTTTGAGCCTCGCATGAAAAAATCTTGGGTGTACACTTGTGTCACACAAACATAATAGTTTTTTTGAAAAATTATCAAATATAAAAATAACATTTCAAATGAATATTTTGATTGCAATATAATAAAAATATAAACTATATTAATTAACACATATAATTATAAAACACATTGATAATTGAATAAATTTCTGAGATTTAATTTCAAATAATCACAGCAATATAAAATGAAGAATATATTTTTAAAAAAAAACCTGATTTTATGAGCATTCATGTTTAATACAGTTGCTATATTCTCATGATCTGAAAATTTGCCGACTGGAATTTGCCAATATACATTGAGAATTTTACAGCAAGGAGAAACTTTCACCTAAAGAAAATATATTCATATGTATATATAATAAAAATTAGAATGAAAGCATGATTAATGAACTACATTTAGAATAGACATTCTTTATAACACAAAAATAGGAACTTTTATGTAGATAAATGAATGAATTAATTACTATTACTTTACTTATTTGTTTCATTAAATTAAAAAAATAGTCTAAATTTCTATTTACTAGAACAAAGAAACAATAAACTGTAGTAATATATTTTAAAGAATAATACAACAGATTGCAATTAATTGTTTATATAATAAACTAATATTTGAATTAACTAAAAATTAAAATACAGTGTAAAAATGTTAAAGTTAAATACAGAGCAAAAGAATGCACTACAAACACAATAAGTGACAAAAAGAATACAAATAGAATTTAAAGATATTTTTGTGCATAATATTTATATAGATATTTATCACAGCAGCAATCTATAAAACAATGACAGTTCTTTATTATCAATATTGTCAGATTTTTATTAAAACATTTCCATAGATCAACTTGAAGATGATAACGAAGATAAATGTAAAGCTACATAGAGAAAAAGGTAATTTATAGGTTGAAAAAGAATGTGTCAAAAATATGAAAAAGAGAAATCAATTAAAAACTTATTTCAAACAGATTTTTAAAAATTAACTATACATATTGCCATCAAACATTGATGACATCAAATACACAGTGACCTATAAAATCACATCAAGACATTTTATGAGTTTTGATGATATAAACCACAGTTTATAAGCAGGAAATTATCATACATTAATAGAATAATCAACGTCCCATCCTGTCACATGCATGCTACTTTTTAATGTTATTTAAATTTAAAAATTTTTTCCCCCAGAATGTCTTATGGTCTCAGAAAGTCACTAACATAAATGTCAGGTTAATGCGGTTGTATTTGAGAATATATTTCAAAAACATAATTTTTATGTTTTTTATATAATGATTATTGTATGAATTTACATATTTCATAAACAAGTCTTTTTTTTTAAATCAAGATTAAGAGAAAAATTAATTAACAGTTCATGTTTGATATTTATCAATAAAGTATCAATTAAAGAAAAACACAAAAATGTTATCAAATATCAAGCACTGGGTTTGGTGCCAAAGAGTAATAAATAGTTAAAATAAAAATAAAATTTGGCTCATTTAAACATTTGTCGAATTTCTCATTGTTTTATAATATACATAGTTTAGAGGTAATCAATTTAATACAATACCAGTAAAAAAATCTCAACTACCAAAGAAATATGTTAAACTGCATTTCAACCAATATTGTTCAGCACATAAAAATAGTAATAATAATAAAATGTTCTTGCAACTTACACATGTTATTTCAATTCCATGACCAAGAACCTCAGGTGCCACATCTCCTGTTGATAAAACATCCGAAATATTTCTGATAAAAAGTGAATTTAAAACACTTTGTCTCTTGTGAGGTTTGTGAACTTTTTCAAAAACATTTTTGCTTTTGGCATTCTAAAGAAAATAAAACAAATATGAAAATTTCAAAAGGCAATCAACTAATCTGAAATATATAATCAACACTAGAGATCTTATAACACAGTTAAACAACTTACATTCTGCAAAATTTCAAAAGTGCCAATTTTTTTCTGTAAAAATACAATCAATTTAAGAAAACGTATTAAAAAAAAGCCTATTCAAATATGTGAAATATAGGAAGTTAGAAATGAAAAGTAGTAAAATTCAATATATAATTCATCTTATATAAGAAATCGTTTGTATCTTGTTATATTTCTTAAAATTTTATCTGCAAATTTGATTATTTTAAACAAAAATATAATGAATTAATCTTTGTAAAAAAAATTTCTTTATCATATAATATTCATCAAAAATAAACATATCAAAAATTGTCATAATAAGTTAAACCTTTTGTCTCGATCTTTTAACATATTTTCCAGCATAGATGCTCGTTTAGCTATTTGATTAATTTTTTTACAAACTATATTTCTTGAACCCACATGAAAACATTGAACCTTGTGTAAAACAGATTTACAAAGAAAATTCATTTTTGAATAGAATGGATATTATGATATTTCAGTAAAATATATTATAGTTAGAAAAAAATGGTTATTTGTTTAATTCGATTAAAATTTATCGACTCTTTTTTTTTTTTTTTTTCATTAATTCACTTGACTTGTTACTTTCAGATGTATGCTCACTCATATTACTCGCTCCATCTGTTTTCATTAAAAAAATAAACAAATTCCCCAACTTCAGATCAGTTCTTCTTTTGTCATAAAGTAATAGATCAATTTCATTGTAAAAGTATCATCTATATTTATTTTAAAAAAATAAGTCTCCAACATTATATTATTTCTATTGATTTTTATTCAGAAAAGTAGACTTAGTATTAATTTCTTACCGTGATGTTTCGAACTGTAGTGACATACAATCATGCATAATGTCCTTATACTTAATGTTTTTCATTTATTCACTTTATTATGGCAACACCTATTTTTACTAGAGTCAAATAGATGTAAACAAAAATAACGTGGTACCACTAGCGAGCTTTGAATCTCAATATCAAAAAGTTTATCAATGTTATACTGGTAAAAAAATAAATAATGTAAAAATTCTACATATCTTCTACGACAAAATCATACAAAAATTTTATTATTTTACTAATATATTTTATGGTTTAAGTAGTGTTTTTATCAATATTATTGTAATCTTATACTGTAACAAAAAATATTTAAGGATTAAAATTTCGCAAAAATATATTTATTAATGTGCCAACTTGATAAACTATTTCATATTTCATAATAAAAAGGAATTTTCTTTTAGAATAATTTTGTAAGTATTTCAGTTACTGGAAATAAGACTATCTAATAATTTTATATTCATTTTACTTTAAGTATTTCTGTCGTAAAAACAAAAGCATGCTATATCATTAAAATTATTGATTAAAGTAAGTATATATTTAAAATAAATAATAACGTATATTAAAATATTGTATGTATATACATAAAAAAATACATTGTCATCATGGTACTATTTTTTTTAGCTTTCACAATTTATGTTTGTTGTTGTTGGCACCATGGCAATACGTAA